>BMAC01000240.1:1244632-1272582 GCA_014905375.1 Phtheirospermum japonicum
ATATATATAATCAACATGTACTCGTGAAAAGAATGCAAAACTCTAAAAGCTCTTTTAATTTTGTTACCAAAACTCGGTGCAAACTAGTGAGTAGCCTTGTGTGATTTATCGGTTTTGCTTGCATTTTTATGAAAATTGCATTGAGGTGGCTTGATTTTGCTCGTACATGATTGAACTTGGAAATTACCTTGAGGCACATATATCACCCTTATTCCGGCCATATCCAAATATATAAGCTACTTAAATATCCCAAATGAGACCCCCTTGAGCCTATGCCCCATTTCTTGTTAGCCGATCTCGATTTTAGCTCTTATATCTTCATATATTGTGAGATGAGAATGGATGTTGTTAGTTGGCTAGAAATGTGAGGGAAATCAATTGTGGGTTTTGGGTTTTGAGTTTCTTATACAAAAAAAAAAAAAGAAAAAAAAAGGATGTGTGTGGATTTTGGACGAAGCACAAAAATTCAACTCCTCACACAAGAGGGCATAAACATGTAAAAACCCGATAAGTAAACTATTCAAATTTTCAAGTGTGTGGAGATTGCTAAACAATGTAATTAACATATACAAGACACAAGAACGACTCAACCATGTAGATGCGCAAATATTAAGCGTCACTTCACCAAGGTTCGAGTTAAGAAAAATAAATAAACCCTGCTTTGTAGAACCCGGACCCTAACCAACTACCCACCCCACACTTAAACCGTGAAATGCCCTCATTGCATTTCAATAAGAAATAAGTAACAAGGAGTTTGAGTAAGAAACTTCCTTAACCGAGCGAGTTTTGATCGAGCTCGGTGAGGTCCACTTAACAAACCAAGCAACCCAAGCGAAAACCAAACACGGTTGGTGTCTCCAGGCTTCATGAATACTATCAACTTAACAAAATGACCAAGGTTGGAGTCGAAACAAAGCGATATACAAGAGAAACAACCATAACCATACAAAATCAATAACTCAAGAAAACAAGCACAAGAATTACGCACTCCAAATCTAAATAAGAAAGCTAGTAAACTCAAAGTCATGAAGTAAATGTCCAGAAGTCTCCAAAACAAGCCAAAAGTACCAAGTATAAAACATATCTTACAAAACTAAATAAAACTACTAGATTAAAAGAGTTCAAATGATTGAAAGGGGTTGTACTCTTTATTCCTCTTCCGCATCGCCTACTCGTCACTCTTAGAATCATCGTCCGCCATACCAAGCCAACAAATAGGAGTAATAGACTCATCTACACCTAGAGGATAACTCAGGTCAAAATAATCACCATCCTCTTCTACATAATCAGATTAAATTGTCACCATCCTCATATTCTCCTCTTCTTGAGCATCCTCATCGTCTTCTTCGATATCATCATCCTCGTTTAGTTCATCGCTTCCTCTTATCTCAACTTCAATGCCCGAACGATTCTCTCTTCCCTTGAAGACCACAATTTCCTTGCCCCGTGCATTATCCTCTTGGTCAACCACCGGTCCACTTTCATGCCTCTCCTCTCCAACGTTCTCAACATCGTTCCTACTCCCATGTTCCATCTCGAACCGCTCGTTTTGGTGTGAATCACCACCCCATCTCCTGACGGATCGACCCTCCTCCTCTGATCCCTTGTCATCATCAACCGCATCCTTATTCATACACATACAAGTCAAGACCAACTTTCTCAAAGTATCGAACTCCTTGTGACTTTCCTTCCAGTCTCACGCTTGTCGTTCTTGCAAGACTTTTGTGGCCTCAAATTTCTGGTCAAGATGATCGATGATCATATTTTAGAATGCCCTATTTGCTTCATATTGATAATCATTTGCTGCTCTCAAATCGTGAACCTCTCGATAGACCCCCGCCCATCCTTCCAAAGGGGTATCGGGAGCCGTGGGTGAATCCTTGGTGTGCCTATGGGAGGGTCCCTCAAATAGAGATGAGGGTTTTGAAATTCTCCTTTTATTGAGTGGTTTCACCTTCAAGTCGCGGGGGATAAAGTTGACTTTTAGAACCTTAAGAGGTGAGTACCCAACTTTCGCACGTCTATTCTCGCGTGCAAGGCTAAAGCAATGATAAGGGGTCCGAAGCTAAGTTTATTCTTGGAGTTGGCAACTTGAGATTAAATTGTTGAGATTATGAGCAAAGGGATACAAAGGCGTATCCCATTGTGTGCACACCATAGTAAAACCAACTCGACTCGAGAAATCTTACATGGTTCTTTATTTTCGAGAATAACATGATCTATGAATCTATGTATATAAAAGTAAGAGTCATCCTCAATATCCCATTCTACCCCTCTCTTGGCATCTTTAATCGCGTCGACCATCGAGATTTCTCTCCAAAGATTCTTGATTTCAATCTCGGGGAAACTTGCTTCCAAATGAACCTTCTCCCCGTCAAACTCTAACCCCAAGTCATGAAATAGCACATTCTAATCCACCTCAATCTCTTTACCGGCAAGTCTACAAGTAAACGCGAAATCCTTCCTTGCAAAAGTGGCGAAAAACTCGACCACAAGCTCCCGATAACACAGCCCATGCAAACTCGCAAATCGGTCACAACCAAATAACTTGACCATCCTTAACACGACTACGTAAACTAGATGATTAGGTTGTTTAGCATCCTCTTCGATTTCTTTCATCACAAACACTCGGGGTTCAGAAATGGGTCGCCTTGAAAATTTCTCGAATTTAGAGCATTCTTTCACGGGCATGGCATCACGAGAGTCGATTGAAGGATTCGGAATTTTAGATGCTCTTGGAGGCATTGGTTTGGAACTCGGTGGAGAAAATGGGAATTTTGATCGGAGAACTTACGTTCGGATTAAGAGTACAAATTTGACGAAGAATTGGAAATGGGGCTTTTTAATACTAAAAGTGAACTCTCCTAGATGTTTATATCATCTTTTATGAAAGGTTTGAAGTCAAAATCCGAATAGTAAATGAAGAACGTTCATTTGGGCATTTTGTCGAGCATGTGATGAACAAGGTAAGAAAATAAGAGATTTGCTGCAAATGGGTATTGGAAAACTCACTAACCCTTGCAATCCAAGAATCCAAGCGTATAAAGGTATTTAGAGAAGAGGGTTCTAAGCTATTTACCTTGTTTAATCTTGAAATTCCATGAAAAATGGAGAGAAAAGTGTCTTCGGCTTAATGGGTTCGCCGGAGAAGATGACGGGAGAACGGAGGTCCGGTGAAACTTGATGAAGAAAAATAGTTAGACTTAGAATTGGGTGGGTAAAACAAAAATTGTTTGTTTGTGAAGAATTAGAATTGCTTGAGAATGCTTAAGGAACTTGGCATGGGTTTGTGAATTTCTACTCTCTGTTCCCCACCCCTTTTCTTCTCCCCCTCTTTCTTTTTAAACTTGAACACCGTTAATTACAATTGAGCAGAAATGCCTTGACACATGTTTTGGAATGAAATTTGGAATGAAGTGTGGGGTGAGGTGGTGTGTTTTTGGCAAGCGCCAGCAGGCGTGGCATATGTATGGGTATGGTGCGGGACTTGGCATTGATGATAGCGTGGAACTTGGCAAGCGCCAGCGGGCACGGGTCCTGGCGTGAGAGATGGTGAAGCGCTTCGCGTGGAGGTTGACGTCAGCCTTGGCGCGGGCTTGAGAAGGTACAGCGCCGACTGGCGTGAGACTTAGCTAAGAGTTGCGTGGGTTTTGGCTAGCGCCAGTTGGCATGGCGTCAATGTTGGCGTGGGGTGGCATGCCTCGGCTAGCATTCCAGAATGTTAACCAATTAGGAGCTTGCTCTTGACACCGATTTTTGGAACCTACGACGCAGTTAGACGTGCCCGAACTCGTTCCCCAAAGTCTTTTTGTCACCCACAACGTTCAATCTAGCAAGAACCACGCACATCCTCAAATTAATTAAACTCAATTAACCAAAATGTCAAAAACCAAAAAGAAAGTACGAAAGTAAGAGAGAAAGAAAAGTGAAAATAAAATAAATGAACAAAAAGAACTTGGGTTTCCTCCCAAGAAGCGCTTGTTTTACGTCATTAGCTTGAGAAACTCCCTTCTTGGTTATGTGGAGGTTGAGACGGTAGGGTCCACCAAAGTAATCACTTCTTTTTAGGGTGGCAATAGAAAGCCGTGACGATAGGGCTTGACCCGATGGCCATTGACTTGGAGCCGTTCTTAAGTCTTGGGGTCGATCAAGGTTACCGACCCACTTGGATTGACCTCCCCAATTGTATAGGGCCCCATCCATCTGCATTTCAACTTGCCGGGGTGTAGGGATGAGTGGGAATTATAGGCAAGACAGGCATACCAACTTCAAGCTCTTTCGAAAATAACCTCTCGTCATGAATTTACTTCGTCCTATCCTTATAGATACGATCATTTTCATATTGAACGTTCCGAAGCTCATCTAACTCCTCCACCTGCAACATCCTTTCAAGCCCGGCTTCCTTAAAATCCATATTCGCGGCTTTCATCGCCCAAAACGCTTTATGCTCAATCTCAACGGGTAAGTGACAAGACTTTCCAAAGACCAAACGATAAGGGCTTGTGCATAGAACCGTTTTGTAGGCCGTCCGAAGGGCCCACAAAGCATCGCTCAACTTCCTCGAGCAATTCGTGCGATTAGGTTGCACCGTTTTCTCAAGAACACTCTTCACTTGCTTGTTACTTGTCTCAACTTGCCCCGATATTTGGGGGTGATATGGTGTAGCTATCTTGTGCTTGATCCCATAGATCATCATGAGCTTCTCAAATATCTTATTATAAAAACGGCTACCACCATCACTTATAATCACTCTCGGGAAGCCAAAATGAGCACAAATATTCTCTCTTACGAACTTAACCACCACCTCGACATTATTTTTCATTGTGGTGATAGCTTCAACCCATTTCGGCACATAATCAACCCCCACAAGAATATACTCGTATCCATCCATCGATTTGGGAAATGGCCCCATAAAATCAATCCCCCAAATGTCAAATATCTCAACTAGAAAATTTCCCATCAAGGGCATTTCATTCCTCTTTGAGATACTACCCGTGCGTTGGCATCTATCACATGTTTGAACATGAACTTGAGAATCGTAATGTAGTGACGGCCAATAAAAACCCGCACTCAAAATCTTGAGGGCCGTCTTTCTTCCTCCAAAGTGGCCCTTGGTTTGTTGATCGTGACAAGATGTTAACAGATCTTGCATTTCATCCTCGGGAACACACCTCCTAATCATCCCGTCCTTTCCCACTTTATACATGAAGGTATCATCCTAATAGAAGCTTAGACACCTAACAAGGAAACACTTCTTCTCTTTCCAACTCATATCCGGTCGAAGGTCACCTTTTGCCAAGTAGTTCGCATAATCGGCATACCACGATGCTTGAGCCACTCCAAACAAATCTTCGTGAGGCAAGTTTTCACCTATAGCCATTCCATCTGTACCATTTGTGATCATCCTCGATAGGTGTTCGGCTACCGCATTTTTTAAACCCTTACGATCTTTAATTTCAATATCGAACTCTTGGAGCAATAAAATCCAACGGATGAGGCGAGTTTTAGCTTGGGATTTGGAGAATAAATAGCGCAAGGCGGCATGATCACTAGGACTATGACTCGTGATCCAATAATGTAAGGTAAGAATTTCTCAAGAGCAAAGACCATGGCTAAGAGCTCTCTTTTGGTAGTAGTGTGATTCTTTTGAGCATCATTGAGCATCAAACTCGCAAAGTACACTACCGTCAATAACTTTTCCACCCGTTTTCCAAGAACGGCCCCCACCGCCTCATTCGAAGCATCACACATAATTTCGAAAGGTAAACTCCAATCGGGGGCCACTACGACGGGGGCGGATACACGAATCTTATTGATTGACATAAAAGCATCCTCACAAGCTTCATTAAATTCAAAAGGGACATCATTGCTTAACAATCGGCATAAAGGGCGAGCAATTTTTGAGAAATCTTAATCGCCGATAAAAACCGGCATGCCCAAGGAAACTTCTCACGTCTTTCACATTGGGAGGAGGGGATAGCTTTTCAATAACTTCAATTTTGGCCTTATCGACCTCAATCCCTCGTCCCGAAATCAAATGCCCAAGAACTAGGCCGCTTCGAACCATGAAGTGGCTCTTTTCCCAACTTAAGGTCAAGCTTGTCTCTTTGCATCGGGCTAGAACCTCTTCAAGATTTTTTAAACATTCGTCAAACGAGTCCCCATATATTGAGAAGTCATCCATGAAGTCTTCAAGGAATTTATCGATCTTGTTGAAAAATATAGAAAGCATACATCCTTGGAACGTTCCTGGAGCATTGCAAAACCCAAATGGCATTTGTCGAAAAGCAAATGTCCCAAACGGGCAAGTAAAAGTTGTCTTGGCTTGATCTTCGGGTGCGATTGCGATTTGATAGTATCCCAAAAATCCGTCTAAGAAACAATAGGAATGATGGCCGGATAGCTTGTCCAACATTTGGTTGATAAACGGGAAAGGGAGATGATCTTTCTTGGTGGCCGCATTCAATTTTCTAAAATCGATACACATCTTCCATCCCGTTGTAGCCCTTGTGGCCAACAACTCTCCTTTTTAATTTTCAACAACGGTTATGCCGCTCTTCTTTGTCACCATGTGAATGGGACTCACCCACTCACTCTCAGCAATTGAGAAAATCAAACCCTCCTTCAACAACGTCAATATCTCGGCTTCCACGATCTCCTTAAGATTTGGATTCAAACACCTTTGGAATTCCCTAGAAGGTTTGGCATCATCCTCCAAGATGATTTTATGCATGCAAGTCGAAGGGCTAATTCCCTTGATATCTCCAATACTCCAACCAATAACACCCTTATGAGCTTTAAACACTTCAATTAACCTCTCCTCTACTTCTTGATTTAAATTGGCAAAGATAATAACCAGTTTGCTCTCTTCCTCTTCCAAATAGACATACTTGAGGTGAGATGGGAGAGGCTTAAGCTCGGGCTCGTGCCTCCTCTCGACCTCGATGGGGGCTAATTCGAATAATTCCATGGTTCCCTACATGTCTTCAAGCTTCTCAACGGGTTCGACTCTCAATCTATCATTAGCGATTCCCACCTCCCCGGCTAAGATTTTGTTGTTGCCCTCCAAAAAACATATGCAATTTCTTTCACACATGCCATTTGCACATTGAAACACAATAGACTCATCATTACAAACAAGGGGCTCATCATCCTCACAATAACCCTCGATATAGACTCCCGGGCCAACCTCCTCCTCATTGCTCTCTTTCGCCATATAAACTACCTCGACCAACTCTTGGATCTCATCAATAAGTAAGCAATCCACATGATAGACGCTTCATGGAATTGATGGCAATTTAGACATAGAAAACGTGACCGATTCATCCGCTACAGACAAAGTGAGATTCTTCTTCCCAACATCTATCAAGCATTGAGTTGTTGCCATAAACGGGAAGCCTAGCAAGATAATGTGTTCGGTGCCATCACTCTTTACCATGCCAACATCTAATCTACGAAATCGACCGGAACCAAGATCCCCCCAACTTGGACAAGAACATCCTTGATCATCCCCTTTGGGTATCTAATTCACTGGTCAACCAATTGTAAGCAAATACACGTCTCTTATAAAGGACCAAGTTCCAATTGTTCGTAGATCGAAAATGATATCAAATTAATACCCGCCCCAGAATCAAGCATGCGATTAGTGACTTTTCCATTTCCTAGTGTGATATCAATACAAAACGAGCCGGGATCCGCCTTCTTAAGAGCTAAGAGAGAGGGGTCAAAAACTACACTTGTCTCCTTGGATATATAAACTCTCTTATTTGTAGCGATCATGAGCTTTTTGGAGGAAAGCTCCTTGAAGAACTTGGAATAAGCGGGCATATCCCGGATGGCATCTAACAAGGGTAGAGTGATGTTTACATTTGACAATATATCATTGAGCTTTTATAAATGCGCGTCCTTCTTATCATTTTGTAGCTGGGATGGATAGGGCATAGGGGCCTTAGACATTGGAGGCTTGTAGGCGCTTGGAGACTTATGGAGTCCATCAGAAGGGTCCTTTGACGAAGTGGGACTGACGGGGGTAGAATCGGGAGGAATAAGAACATTCGGAATGGAAATCACCTCCTCCTCGGATGGTGGGGCAACTTTATTATCAACCACCCTACCACTTCGAAGGGTCGTGACCGCATGAGCTTGTGATGGTTGTATTGTAAATTTGCCTTTCTTGTTAGCTTGCTTCAACATATTCACATCACTTGCTAATTGTCCCACTCGAGTGTTTAACCCATTCCTTGTGGTCTCAAGAGAAGCCACCGTAACGGACAAAGATTGCAATTATTGCAAAATGTCCAAGAGGGTTGGATCGGAAGGTGGAGTGAGAGAATTTACCAGAATCAGTGGACGAGATGGACCCACGTGAGGATTTGCATAACCAAAATTCGGATGCATGCGGTTGATCGGATGATATGGAGGATTGTGATTTGGTGGACGAGCAAAAGGCGGCTTAAAAACTCTGGGTCCTACTTGACACCCTTGAACCCCACATACCTCCTCCGATTGAGGCATCGACATATAGAAAGAGGGTTTCTAGAGACAATAAGTGGTATTATGACGAACTATTCCACACGATGCACATGGGGGATCTGAGCTTGGGCTAGACAACTTAGCAATTTGAGCCGCCATCGCCGCGATTGTATTTTCCATCTCAAGCTCCTTAGAGGAAGGAGCTTCATTCACGCCATTCACTTCATTAGCATTAGAATACACCGCCCGAGAAGACTTTTGTTGAGAATTTCCGGCAAGAGTGGTGGAAATCTTGAGAACCACTTGAGGAGGTTGTTCTTTCATATTACCCCCGGCTGATGTATCCACCATATATTGGAATTGTGGATCCAATGCCTCATAGAAAGTTTTAATTAAAGTTCCTTTGGCATGCGATGATGTGGGCAACTCATGAGAAGATCTTTGAAATGGGCCCAAGTGGAGTGAAATGGCTCATTTTTCATTTGCTTGAACGAAATAATCTTGATCCTTAACTCGGTCGTCTTCTTCGCGGAAAAGTAATGATCCAAGAATGTTGCCAAAAGCTCGTCCCATGTATGAAATGAATTCGAAGGGATACCCATAAACCACGACAATGCCTTATCTTGGAGAGCATACGAAAAACTACGGAGTTGAAGATACTCCGAACTCATCATATTCGGGCGGTGAAAACTCGAGACTTGCCATAAAAATTGTCGAAGGAATTGGAGAGGCTCCTCTTTAGCAAACCCGTGAAAGATCGGAAGCTGAGCGAAATCAAACGAACAGATATCAATAGCCATAACCTCGGGAGGAAGGGATACACAAGACAAGATAGTCGCCCCCATGAAGGATTTGCTAACTTCTTTCATAGCGAAGACATGGGAATTTTGAACATTAGGACTCATACCTCCAATAAATCATACGGATCAGGAGTGCCCTCGTGAACATTATTATTAGCACCTCCATAACCCGGAACACCACCATGACCGTTGAAATTCACATTCGGGGCATGATTGAAATTATAAATGGGAGGAACTCCATACGGGCCGATATTCAGATTTTGCATGTTTGGAAATTGATTAGGAGCATCATAACCCCCATACGGACCATTCGGATTCATAAAGCCACTATACCCAACATGGTTTTCAGCATGCCCTCCCATGTTGGGTTGACCGTTGACGTTTCCACCATTGGCAACATGGTTTGCACCATGCCCCCCATGTTGCCAAAACTGGTACTAATCATCCCATTCCCAACATGGTTTGCACCATGCCCTCCCATTTTAAGAATGTACCCCATATTGCCATAAGCATTGGAATTGAAAGCATTAGAGGGATGAGAGAGAGGTGTGGTACCTTGGTGTAGGCCCATGGCGTGTCCATGAGTGATAAAACCACTCCCTTGAATTCCTATAGCGTGATCAGGAGGGGTCGTGGGAATGGGAGTCGATATACGAAGTTTATCATTCGGTGGGGATGGCTCGACATGAACAACGGGCTCAGGAATATTAGAGCCTTGAGGATCAACCCGTGGAGATTTCCAGTTAGGATTGGGAAACGGGCCGGTATTCAGAAGATTAGTCACCATATTGTGAGTTGTAATCAAGGGACATCGTAAACTCCTTAGTCGGTCAGGGTTTGAAATATAAGGAGCCAACTCGTTCTCAAGTGATCGACAACCTTGCATACGCTCAAAAAAACTTCAAATACAAAAGAAAGCTAAAAACTCGAAGAAACTAATGCTAATCAAAAACCCTAACCAAGCTGAGTCGCAACGACGCCATTTTATTTGTAGTATTTTAGTGGTGTTGAAAATATGAAAAGTGGGTTCATGGCTTGATATTATCGGGATTCAATTCGAATGTAGGAATCAAGGGTTTTTTGCTTGAAATTTAAACGAAAATGAAAATAAATGGAAAATAACTAGAAACTATGAAAATAAACTAAGATTATGACTAACTATAAAACGTAAATGCCAGTATTTCGTATGCCTCATGCGTATGCCTAATGGAAATAGCAAGCAAGAATGAAACGAGCAACAAAAGGCAAAGCTTCACTAAGTACAAGCATGAAAGCCTAAAGTACTACTATGCATGCATGATCATGAATACATTAATAATGTAAATTAGCAAAAACCGAAAGCAT
This sequence comes from Phtheirospermum japonicum, assembly GCA_014905375.1. Taxonomy (NCBI): domain Eukaryota; kingdom Viridiplantae; phylum Streptophyta; class Magnoliopsida; order Lamiales; family Orobanchaceae; genus Phtheirospermum; species Phtheirospermum japonicum. Next base: position 1,255,249 of record BMAC01000240.1, read on the forward strand.
CAATGGAAAGAGCAACAAAAGTAGACGTGAAATTTAAAAACTTTACGAGACATAACTAGAAACGAAGAGTAGAACTAGGATTCAACATAAAACTATGCATGAAAATAAAAACCAAAATAAAGCATATGAAATACTCAAAATAAAAACGTTCAAGGACTCGATCTATGATCCAGATGTGTCACTCACCTAGATTCCATAGCCAAATCACAAAATCTAGCAATTAAACTAAGAGCTAAGGCAAAATGCATGAAATTGAAGAACAATAACGAGAATAAAGGAAAAATTACTTGAATGAAGGAAAGGAATTACAAACTTGAATGAAATAGCAATCCAAAATAATATCCAAGTGATGACTTGAATTCTTCTTAGGTTTACAAACCCAAGGAGAAGCTTGAAATTAAATCTAAGAACTAGAGAGAGAAATTAATTTCAAACTCATGCAAGAGTTGGGAGAATAGTGGATCTCCTCCAAAAAAGAGAGTTGGGTCCTATTTATACTAGGCTTAATTGGGGTTAAATGGGTTAAACTGGACTTTAAAGGCTTGATTTTCTGGGTTTGACCATGGTTTGACCCGAATTTACACCCTGGCGTGAGTTTTGGCGCGAGAGTTGGAAAGTGCGAGACGCCTGGCGGCAGCCTTGGCTTGGAATTTGGCTCAGGAGTTGGCAAGCGCGAGATGCCTAGCAGCAGCCTTGGCTTGGAGTTTGGCGCAGGCATGCACGCACCTTGGCGTGGGAAGTGGCGTGCGGCAGGCTTGGTGAGGACTTGGGCGTGCGCCAAGGCGCTTGGAAGTAGGTTTGGTGAGGACTTGGGTGTGCGCCAAGGCGCTTGGCGACAGGTTTGGCGTGCCTTGGATAGCATTCCAGAATGTTAGCCATTTAGGAGCTTGCTCTTGGTGCGGATTTTGGGGCGTATTGGCACGGCTTGGCTTGAATTTTGATCCCCAATGCCTCCACCTATGAAATAGGAATTTTAAACATAGAAACCCAAGAATAACACAAAACCTCAGATTACTTGGAGCCACTTAACCGATTTAAATATAAAATCATATAGAAACACAAAAAATAACAAAATGAGAAAACAAACGATTACCTAATTAAACTACTAAAAACAACATAAAAACCTAATTAATAACACGAGAAAAATATTATAATTACATACAAAACACCGAGAAGAATGTGTCAACCAGACAAGCAGAAGGTGTCGAACTGAATAAGCACCATCGGTAGCTCCCCGTCGATCGACGCTGAGCAAAATGTGCCAACCAGAAGGACAGAAGGTGCCAAACTAAATAAGGACCTTCGGCAGATCCCCGTCAATCGATACCAAGCAAAACGTGCCCACCATACGAGCAGAAAGTGCCGAACTGAATAAGTACCATCAGCAACTCTCTGTCGATCGACGCCGGACAGAAAGTGCCGATAAGAAGAACTCAAATACTGAGCTGACGAAAAAAGAAAGACTCGACCCAAACTGTTGCAGGAAACAACAAAATTTGACTCACCAGAAATAGTGGGTCCAAGATGAGATCAAAGAGGAGAATCCCTGAGACCAGCTCTCCAGAGTTTGGCCTTAGTCAGCACATTCTTATAATTCCTCGGTGCCGCATCACAATCCAAAATGTTGTACAAACGAGTAAAAAAATCCTCGCCAAGACTTATCGACCGTCGGTAGGCTGAGAACAAGAGAAAATAATGAGGGATTAGATCGAAGTTAAGAAAATAATTCTGGTGCCATACTAACCAAATTTCTTAAGAGAGTTCGGGGGGAGGGGGGTAAAGCGAGCCATTGGGGTTCTTCGTCTGCTAATCCCCCCCAATGTAGAACTAGTATGGTTTCCAAGTGTGGAGGGTATCGGGGAGCCCCATCAAGAGGTGCTTGAAATCACCATCTTGAACTGAAGCATAGTAGAACCTGGACTCGCCTGCCTCGGATGCCTTGAAAAGGTAAAGCCACTGAATCTCCTCAAGGGTGGGTGCAGGCCCACTATTCTGGTTAAAAAGCACAAATAAGCCCAAAATCCGAGCTACGGATAGAGGGTGGAGCTAGAAATGGGTAATCCCAAATAATTAAGAATAACAGTGAGAAGTTGTGGGAGTGGGAAAGAGACCCCGAAATGAATGAAGTCTATCCATGAAAAAGGTGGTGCAAGAGGATGGCGGGCAATGAATCTACTCGGCATCACAAGGAAGGAATAGATGGACAGATCCAGGCACCCCGCATGCATCCCAATATGAATCTAGGTTCTCATCAGCCAACGTGCTCTGCTCAACGACTATGCCGAGCATAGTGTCATCCCAATTATGAGGGGTTGGCCTCTTCCAATAGCTAACCGGGGTGTGTTTACTAGGTCGAGATGACAAGAATGCCAAGGTTTTGGTAGGTGTCGATCTTTTACTGGATTTAGATGCCCAAGATTATTCGGCTCGTGGAGCTCATCGAGCATCATCAGTGTTGTGATCTAGAGAAAATCAGAGCCAATCCCAGAATTGTCACTTTCCGCTCTAGTCCAATCCGGGCTCAGAACCTGCGCCCAGGCCGACCCATCAATGGTTTCGTCTTCGAGATGGTTAATTAAACCATAGTGATGTTCTGGGAAAAACCTGATCTGAAGTCCGAATTCACAACCACCCGAATTGCCCACCGGGCCCAAAGGGCTGGCCCTGGCTGAACTGAGGATGACCGCCGAGCTGGTTGTCGTCTCCTTAAAATTGCTCAAAGTCAAAGGTCTTCCCTTGACCAAAGATTTCCCCCACTTCGAAGATCCTGTATTGGTTAAACCTGAATTTGCCACCCTGGGTCATTCGGGGTCCTGAATGGTCGCCGCCCTCACTATCTCTCTCGAAGACCCATGAGCCATCCGGGGAATAGCCCAAATTATCAAATATTGACAAGACTTTATAGAAAATAAAAAAGAAATTATCTTTGAAAATAGAGAAGGTCTAGGCGCAAAAGTCAGTCGAGTGAGGGCTGAGAACCAAATTCTCCAAACAGAAGGATTGAAATAGCAAAGTATGTTTACGCCTTTGCTTGAAATTATATGTGCAAGAAGTGAATGAAGTTGAACGTGAAGAGATGAGAGAGAAATGAAAGGTAAGAATCTTACTTATAGGAAGAGAGAGGGAATCCAAAGGAACAAAAGTCCAAAAGACATTACAAGACAAAAACCTGCAAAAGACTCCATCTCGAAAAGAGCGATGGCCAAACTTCTCGTGGGACGGAGCTGATGGTACCGAACACTACATTCCTTGAACAGCTTGGTTCTTTCGGACAACCCGGACTCGATGAGCCCGTACCCGCCTACATGTAGCTGACTCCACGCTCAGGGGCTTGTTGATGGTTGATGTTATCTCGAAGACCACGAGTAAATAAGAACCGATCCCAGCCGAACACACCTCGGCTGAGCTGAACTGCACGGGTCGCTAGGTCTGTCGAGCACGCCCACGCCCTGCCGTCGCGCATGCCCCTACCGAGCTAAGATGCACAGGTCGTCAGGTCTGTCGATCACACCCATGCCCTCCCACCGGGAATGCCCTTACCGAGCTAAACTGCACAGGTCGCCAAGTCTGCTGAGCATGCCCCCGCCGAGCTAAGCTACATAGGTCACTAGGTCCACCGAGCACGCTCGCACCATGCCGTTGGGAACGCCCCCACTGAGGTATGTTGCATAGGTCTCTAGGTGTACCGAGCATGCCCATGCCTTGCCGTCGAGCATGCCCCCGCTGAGCTAAACTGCACGGCTTTCCATGCCGCCAATCACCCCCACGCCCTGCCACCGAGCACGCCCCCGCCGAGCTAAACTGCACCGGTCGCCATGCCACCGAGCACATCAGCCAAACACCCCTTCCGATCTGAAATGCATGGGTTGCTAGGTCTGCTGAGTGCACCTAGCACCCGTGACCAGCCTACGAGTGCTCTTGCCGAGTGCGCCGAACTAGAATGGCCGAGCAGGGACAACCGAGTGCGCCGAGATGGAATGGCTAAGCAGGGACTGCCAAGCCACTCATCTCGGTCTCCCCATCGATGCCACTTTCAACCGACAACGAGAGGTGATGGGCAATGACGCATTCACCGCATGCTCAGTTCACTCTCGATCACTTGTCGAGCTACAAATGTCGAGCTGAAGCACTAGACCGATGTTCCAGGATTTGGTCGGTGAGTAAAATAGCCGAGGACATCACTAAGGCGGTAGAAAATAGTGAGGTCGGCGCTGAAGCGGTGGAAACGTGAACAGGAGATTTGGTGAACCTATAGGAAAGACACAGGTGTTCAATTAGGGTTTCAATAGAAAACTATAAATAGCCACTCCAAGAGAGAGAGAGAGGGGGATCCCTAATTTTCTAGAGAGAGAAATACATAGAGAGTTTAGAGAGAGAAATGCTTGTATCAAGAGAACTACCTTGTAAAAGGATTCAGTCAAGGCTGATCCGACCTGAGTTTAAGGAATAAAAGTCAAGCACTTTTTCTTGTTCATTTTCTATTGTTTTTTTTGCTGATCTCTTAGTTGTTTTTGTGTTGAAATTGCTTAGGATACTCTTAGTCTAAATAGGTTTAAAAGAGACTGACGAGTAATATATGAAAGTAAGAAGAGGAGATAAAAAAAAAGGTTACAAGAAGCGCGATCTGCATTCCCAGGTTTGGATTTTTTAATTTATATTTTGTATATTAACATCTAATATTCATCATCTACATGCATAGTATTAATCATACTTAACATGCACATTAATTTTGCATATTAAAGTACATGGGAAATCTGCACTGGCGGCAAGAAGGAATACGAAACAAAAGGCCGCACCTAAACCAGCTACTTCTAAGAAGAAGCATCAGATAACAGCTGGCAATGCAGGCAAACTTTCTCAAGTAGCAATGTATATAGAGAACCTTACCATAGAGAAGTCAGTAGATTCTGAAAATGAATTGTCTACTAAAACACGTGCGGAAATGAAAAACCGAAGAAAGAAAGCAGTTGAGGTTTGTACCTTTTCTTAATTATAACACATTAATCGCATAGTGCTCTCATATTTCATCTTAAAATAATATTTTTATATACTTTGACATTATATATAAGAAATGTATGTGTTTCATCACACACTAAATTGATACTATCTCACAATTATGTCATATTCATCACCCAAATGTCCGAGGTTATTTGAAAAATAGTACACTCATATTAATACCCAATTGAACAAGGTTCCATCAACTTACAAATGCATATGCGGCATCAAAGTCTAGTAAGCCACAACTACAAAAGCGCAACCAACCAGAGCAACAGAAAGAAGAAATGATCAAACCAGCATTTATTACCCTTTATTATTATTATTATTAACTTCATTGTACTAATTGTATTAAGCCCTAACCTATTTTTTGGCTAATCATAGCCTTGGTTGACATGTGTCGAACTCTCCTCGGTCTGATTCTAATGTGTCAACTTTTGGTGCATCGCAAAACTTGAATTTGTTTGTTCGTACAGTCTATAGGTTTGGAGCCCTGCTGCTAATGGGAAATTGATATGTACCAAGTCTCACGTAGATTCGAAGGTGATGTCAAAGTGATGTGTCAATAAATAAAAATAATAATTTTTTGAGAGACATAGGGTTTGAGCCCTCAGTCTCTTACGTTTCAACAAGTAATAACGTCCATGTCCGAGGTAAATCACACTCCATTTACAACAAGTCCTTTTAAAAGAAACTCAGTGGCTTATTTTGGCCGTGACTCACAAAATTTGTGGTGAGTTGTGTTTGTTGCCGCAGTCATTCCAGGTGGAAGTTATCCATTCGTTGCATCGTTGTCATCATTCTTCTTATATCTCGTCGCATCTCAACTTGATTTTTATGAATCTCATCCATATATTCTTCCAACCTATTGATCCGATTGGAATCTTGCTCATCCCTCATCCATCATTATGAGGGTCCCACCTTGTCATCATTGGGACTTGGGCCTCTAAAATCTCTTATGTTCTCTCAATGTTCTTGTGAGTCAAGAGTCCAATTAGTTCCTTCTCGGAGATTTCTGGGTGAGGTAAGTGCCTGATTCGGGAGTGAAGATTCATCCTTCTGCCATTGTTAAAACAAGAAATGATCCCCATATGGGATGATTATTCTTGATATTTCCAATTGCTCGATGTTTAGCTCGTTGTTTCTCGAGATGACTCTCTAATGGCCGTGACAAATTTTTAATAATTTGGTAATGGGTGTGATGAAGCCACTTATGCAAATGGGCCATTTCTTATTGTTCGATTGAGATATAAATTGCTCGATTAGAGCCCATGCAATGTTAAACATCATTTCAGATATCATACACCATAATGCCAATACTTCTTGCTTCTACCCACCTCTATTTTCAAATCGAGCGAGTATTATTGATGACATCACCCTTTCAGTGTATCAGAACACTGAGTTTTGGATCTCTGAGGCTTTAGACTTCTGCAAACCATATCTTTTCTCTTTCCCCATTCTTCCTTATAATATTGGCCCAAACTCTTCCCATTTGTAGTATGTTGGCAAATATTAACAAAAACCTCCAACGGGGAGGTTGAAGAGATCCGTGATTTGGGCTAAAGTGAGGTAGTGGTGGGTTTTGTTCAATCAGAAAGAGATCGCTACTGAATATCTTATCATCCTCACCCTCTTGGCCTAGAGGGCTCAAAAGATCCCACCTCATCCAATGATACGTTGGCTATCTTCTATTCATGAGACCTTTAATCCCCCTATCTGACTAAAGAATCAGTTCACATCATCTTCAATTCTGAACACTTACATGCACGTCGAGTTTGCATATATTATCACTCGGATTCTCGAAATGCTAAGTCGATCCCATTTCTATTGGCTCATAAGTGAAGGTATTCATACTCTAAATTCATCTGGATCGGTGGCCGAATTCGGGATGTACTCTTCTTCTTTAGATGGAATATGAAGTGATGATGGTGGTGACGGGGTTAGTTTCCGTACTTGGAGTGCTCGAGAGGGATTGCCTCCTCATCGTGTTCCGGTGCGTCTTGAATCCATTTTCTATAAACATGATTCAATTAAACTTTACTCCAAGTATATTAATAATTATTTATTTTATCCAATTCAAAACCAAAACCGAACATCCAAAACTCGCATCAGTCACTTTTGTCTAAATAAACTCCCAATAGACTTAATAAACTCAAATAACTACTCAATCATGATAAACATGCATAATTTGAAGTAAACTTAAAAAATTCAAATCCTAATGGTCATCGTTTTAACAATTATCCTCCCAAATGGGTGCATATCCCCTCACATCAAATAATTCAAGCTCAAGGCTATAATATGAAGAAATTCTCATTCCAGTGACTCAATAATCATTATAGCATGCTTCAATAATTTCAAAATGCATAAACATTTAAGAACTAAACATGAATATCAAGTGTTCGACAAAATTCCTCAATGAGAATTTAAACTTAAGTTCAGTTTTGAAGTATCTTATACACCCAATCAAACAATTTCATCAATCTACATATTCCTAAGCATCAAGCAACAAGTACACACACACACACACACACACATACACACACACACACACACACACACACATATATATATATATATATATATATATATATATATATATATATATATAGGATTAGGATCATGTGAGAACCGAATTCCTAGGTGGGAACTTTGGGTACCGTTATATTACATTATATGTGATGTTAATTTAAATAATGCAAAATGCTATTTATATTTTCACATTGCTATTTTTATATTCCCTTTATTTTTACAATTATCTTATTAGCATGTACATGATTCATAAACCGCATCACATCCTATGTAACATAGCAGGTTTCTAGGTTCCCACACAGGGATTGGTTCCCACGTGAACCCACCCCTATATATATATATATATATATATATATATATATATATATATATATATATATATATATATATTATATATATATATATATATATATATATATAAAATTAGAATCAATTCATCAAAATCCCAAAACAAAAAATAAAGAAACCTAGTTGAGAATTTGAAGAATTCATACCTTGTTATTGGATTTGTGATGATGAATTGAAGTAAGCTTGACTTGTTTTTTTTTCTTGTTTTTTTTACGTTTGCTGGGTTTATAACCATTCTTCAACTTATTTGTGACTTGGCTAGCGGTTGTGATTCGGGTCAGTAATGGTTGCCTTGAAAACTGATAGCAGTCACTACTCTAGTAGCTAATAGGGCAGAAAACTCAATTTTTTAATTTCTTTTAATAAAAACACCTATGTACCTTATAATATTGGGTTCCCTCCCAATAATTGCTTCCTTTTTTGTCTTTATAAAGAGGATCTCTTTTTTTTAAAGATTGGTTTTCCATATAGTGATATTATCACCATCTTGTTCCTTTACTTCCACTCTCTTCCTTCATTTATCCATCTTTCCTGCACATAATTATTAATTTCAGAAATATCACAACTTGATTTGAGTTTATAATCAAGATGTTTTTTAACACTAGTATCGTAATTGTCTATCCTTTTTACACTTCTCAACTCGAGGCAAATAATCACATATTTTCATAAAATTATAAATATTGAAAATTTATTTTAATCATTAATACACAATATGAGTTCTCCCTTTTCAACGTCAATATGGGCTCGACTCGTTCATTAGAGTATATTTGTCCTTATTTTTATTAACTTTTTAGTTTGTTTTTATATTTATTTTTGGTATAAGTTGGATGATTTATACATAATTCTGTAATTTTATAATTCCAGCTTATTTTACCGCATTTTGATCGTAATTGATGCAAGTAGGTGATATTTCGTTGTTTTTCACCTTACAGCTAAGTAACCGGAAGAGTTTAGCACGTAAAAGACCAAGTTCGATGTTCGAGAGTAGAAGAACAAGCTTTCCGGTGAAACGAGTAGCGAAAGATCGAGAAATGGAGACCGACGCTCAGTCGCGTCGACTGACGCGACCGTCGATGCACCGTCGACGTGAGCCATGTCAGCGAGTCATGACCACGTCAGTCGACGCACTGCCGACGCTACGTTCTGAAGCGTCGATGTCGACGCACTATTGTCGACGCAACTTGCTGAAGCGTCGATGTCGACGCACCCCGTCGACACACCTGCCCAGCCGACGCGCGCACCTGCTGACCACACCTGCCGAGCGCTGCCGACCAAGTTTGCCGAGTCCCTCCGAGCGCCAGCACGCGTCAGTCGACTCGACAGCCCAGAATTAGGAAATTAGGGTTTCTTGTGCGGCAAGACTTGTAATATTTATAAAAACCCTCATTATTTCGGATTTTGAGAGAGGGGAACACACCGTGCCACGACAGATACATCTACCCTAAGGTTCCTTAGCATTCAATAACAATAATTCCACGTCTTATAACAAGATTTGGAGACGCGGATCAAGGATCGAAGTTTTACTCGTCCGAAACACCGATTTCGCGCTCGAGAATCCATCTTCGCCCAAGATCAGCGTTCAAACTCTGGAATAGCTGGAGCTTTTCATTGCTTTCCTTAGTTTCAATAAGTATTTCTAAACTCTTAGATAATTTTCTAGCTAATTGRTTAGATAAATTCTTAGTTAATTCTAGTTTTAATTAGTTTAATTGTTTCTTATGCTTGGATATTGGATACTGGTTAATTTAGTTTATTTATGCYATTTAGTTTATGCTTAGTTTATYGTTCTTGGATTCGTATGATTCAATTMCTTAGCGATAGTTTCTTAAATTCATGCTTTTAGATATTATAAATTAGTTCTAGCCTTCATAGCATTAAATTGATAATTTAGCTATTCCTCTTAGTTGATAAATTAGAATAATTAGTTTAATCATCTTTAGTATACTGCTTAGTTCGTAATTGATAATCTAGTTTACAGTAATTATTTTAATTAGTTTAATTATCGTCTTAGTTTATAATGATCGAATTAATCTATTCAAACCCCCAAATGTATATGTATGTTATTCATAATTGAGAAAAACATCAAAAAGACCGAATAGTTATTTCCTCGAGAGATACGACTCGAGTCAAACTCACCACCCTACACTTACCTCGTACACTTGCTAGCAAACTGACGTGCTTTTAAATTAATTATTAAAAACGGGGTGCACAAAAGTTTTGAGTCAAAAAATTTGGCGCCGTTGCCGGGGAAGCAACGAGTAGGAATTAAAGATGTTTTTTGTTTTATTTTCTGTTTGATTTATTATTTTCTTTCTATTGTTTTTACTTGGTTTTTGCCATTTGGTACGTTGACGTGTTGTTGAGTTTATGCAAGGAAAGCGGTCACTTCAACGCGACCTTGTACCATTCATTGACAACATTCACCGTTCAAATCCACCAAGACCAAGACCCGTTCTTATTCCCGAGGACAATTCCTCGACAGCAACTGATTTTACTTGCGATCAAGTTCCCGACATTATGTTAGGAGCACATTCGGTTCGAAATGGCGATTCACCACCGAGATCACCACCACGCCCCATTCGAGCTGGGTATGGTAGTGAACCAAACAAGTCACACTCTACTAGGCGAGACGAAGGGAGAAACGAAGGAGTTAACCGTCAGCACAACATAGTCAATCACCCACTCAACATGGAGAATTTGAGGCAAAATGAAGAGATGAACAACAATGTCATGCGTCAGCACAACGCCGAGAACGTGGCATTTAGGAATGAGGATGTTTTGCAGCGAAATGCCTATGTTAACAATCAAAGGCACGTGAACGAGTGGTTGGAAAATCAAGATCATGGTTACGAGCAAAATAATTTCGGAAGGAGATACGAGCGCGAGCACCATTACGCGCATAACGAGAGAGCATATGACCAAGTTCGAGAACCAAGGGGAGATCGAGCACTTAGACAGCGCGACTTGGCACATCCAAAGGTTGTACCCTTTAGGTCCGCCATTGTTCTTGGACCGACCGCGAGGGCAGTAGAAATTAAACCGCATCAACTCGACCTACTCCCAACCTTTCATGGGAATGCGCATGAAGACCCCTTGGTATTTTTAAATTATTTCGTTGATGAAGTTGGCCGATTCGTAGTTCATGGCCTTCATCAAGAAGAAGTGCAAATGATTTGTTTTCCGTACAGCTTGAAGGACAAGGCGAAGTCATGGCTACTGTCCTTAGAGCCTTGTTCATTAACCGACTGGGATATGATTAGCAAAAAGTTCTTAAACCAATATTATTCAGCCCAAACAACGGGGCATCTTCGGAGATAAATTGCTACTTTTGAGCAGTTGGAAGGAGAACTTTTTCATGAAACGTGGGAGCGCTACAAGACACTTTTGCAAGCTTGCACCCACCACAACTATTCTCCGGAGATGACTAACCAGTTCTTTTTCGATGGTTTATTGGACCATGGGAAACGAGAGGTAGAGATAGCAGCGGGAGGTGATTTTGGAGATTTGACAGCACACGAGGCAAGACAAGTGTTGGAGAAGCAAAGCGAAAAGTCTAGACAAACAAATTCTAGGCCTCGTAAGATGAGAGTTAACGAAGTCTCCATCCCCGACCCTGATTTAGATGATGGCAAGTTAGTTAAGGCGAAATGTGAGGAGATTTTCGACGAGAAATTAGCTGCTTGGAAAGCCGAGTGAGCTAGCAAGGCCGCTGCATAGAAGATGGCTGCGAATTGCAACCAGTGTGGATCCCTCCAGCATTTAGCAGACGCATGTCCAAACAATAGTGAGCAGCAAGAGGAGGTAAACGCGATCCAGAATTATTCGAATCAAAAGAAGTACACACCACAACGTGACAATCCTCTTTTCAAGTGGGGCCCGGGCAATCCAAATCATATGTCGCCTGATCCGCAATTTTCCCCCACTGCATTATGCTCAAGTACCAGTGCCACCGGCACAAAATAATTTTCATACACAAGGGCAGGCGTCGAGTGCAACTCAGCCAAACGATCAGCTGTTGGTTTGGCAGCAGAATCAAGTGGCTGAGACGATCAGTAATAGAGAAGGTCTTACAAAGGTGAATGCGAAGATAGACGAACTTTCAAAGAAGGTGAGAGGAATAGACCAACTTTCCAGTATTGTGCATGATCTAGCTAAAAACATGGATAGAATGGAGAGAACTATGGGACAAATATCAACCGATATTGCTAGGACAAATAAGGAGAAAGACAAGCTACCAAGCCAACCGGAGCAAGCATCGGCGGTTCACGTCCTTCGCAGTGGGAAGAAGATCGACAATGGCATAGAGAACCAAGATGAGGAGCTTGTTCCTAAACCAGTGGACAAGATACATAAATCCACCAATAGATATGTTCCTAGTTCTATTCAAGGGAAAATTTCGAGCGACACTTCTGTCAACGATGAACCATCGCAATCGAAGCGAACAACGATGCAGTATAAGGATGCTGTTCCTTTTCCGAGCCGATTACGCCCGGCGAAAGAGAACAAGAAGTTTATGGAGTTGTACAATCTCTTGAAGAATGTGAATATAAACCTGACACTTTTAGAAGTGATCAAGACGATGCCCGCCTACGTCAAGTTTTTTAAGGAACTTGCCTCGAGAGAGAGACGTTTGGAGACAACTCAATACGTTCCGTTACCAAAGGAAGTTAGCGCAATTTTCAAGAAACCATTACCACCTAAGGAACGCGATCCTGGCAGTTTTTGCATAACGATTTCACTAGCTAATGGGAAGAAAGCAGTAGGTATGTTGGATCTTGGAGAAGGCGTTAATCTAATGCCTTATTCGCTTTATCAAGATTTTGATCTTGGACCCCTCAAACCGACAACAATGCGCCTACAGTTGGCTGATCGCTCGACTCGAGGACCGTTAGGGATAGTCGAAGATGTTTTAGTGCAAGTTGGAGAGCTAGTACTTCCAGTTGATTTTGTGGTTATGGACATTGGTGAAGTTCAGACTGAGGACAACGAGCACACCATTCTATTAGGACGCCCGTTCATGGCGACTTCACATACTCTTATTGAATTTCATAAAGGGAGGATGACAATGACCGTTTTGGGGGAAACAGTGACCTTTTCTCTGAAAGATATTCACAACACTCCCTCTCCTGTTATGCAAGAGGAAGATTCATTCATTGATCCCGTTGCATCATGCGTCAACGAATTACGAGAGATCGCAACTTTGAACAAGTTAGGCGACGGAGACGACGCCGGAGTTTCTATCAAGGGAAGGAACAAGCAAGTCAATTCATGTAAAGATTACGAGTTCGATGATCATATGCACTTAAGTGGAGAAGAATTGATCGAGTTGTTGGGAATTGACATACGCGACATCGTGGCAGAGTTTGGAGACAATTTTGATGAGGAGTGTTCGCACAAATTCGAGCAAAGGGTGGAGTCGAAACCACCAATAAATCGTTCAAGGCATGATTTCCTCGACATAGCAAAAAATTCACTTTCAAAAAGAACACGGGCGAGGCGTGTTTAGGCGATTGGGAAAAGGAGATGAAGAAATCAAGAAAGGTTCGCACGAGTAAAGTCAAGAACTCACAATTTGAAGTTCGAAAATTAGTCTTGTGTAATAACGAACGTAAGTACGACCCAGCCGATTTTGGAGCTTCATGGAGCGGACCATTCTCGATTAGAGAATTTGATGAGTACGACGTAGCCACGTTGTACGATGAGATTGGCAAATCATCCTTTCAAGCTCACAAGCATAGATTAAAGCCTTATCATGAAGGACGAGGTGAAAGTAGCAATCGCAAGATGGTGGAGTTCGGAGATCCACCGTACGTGGGGAGCTGAACGAGCGAGATAGCGTCAAGCAAGCGACGTTAAAATTTGCGCTTCTCGGGAGGCAACCCGAGCGTTATGTATCCTTTTGTATTTTATTTCTATTTATTTATTATTTTATTTTGGTTTTTAGTTGTTTAGAACAAATGGAAGAACTCGGACGGGGAGAATTGAACGAACGAGCGAAGGAAAAGACGCCCAGGAATCCGCCCGCATCGACGCCGAGCACCTGCTCGCGTCAGTCGACGCGGCGTCGACGCGAAATGCCGAAGAATAACTCTCTGTCGCGTCGACCGACGCAACGTCGATGCCAGATGCCTGGAAATTTACGTTCTGTCGTGTCGACTGACGCGGTGTCGATGCAGCGTCGACGCGAATCCAGACCCGGCCCAGAAACGGTTAAAAATCGGATTTTTGGCCCACGACCCGACCCGTATGCGTGTGACCCGCGGGATTGGCCCATAAAGTGCTTAAAACCAGCTTCTTTTTCCCTTTTTCTCACTTTTCTTCTTTTTCTAACTACAAATTTTAATTCTCTATCGTTCTTCATATCCTTCTTGTTTGCAATAATTGTTTTTTCCAAGATTTCCATGAACTCAAGCACTATAACACTCACAAATCAAGAAATTCGTTCCAACTTCTTACTTGCAAGCTAATTTCTCAAAAACGGGCTATAAGGTTTGAAGCAAACTCGGGCAATTCCGGACAATTCGGTCGTTTCTACGAACAATCAATGAGGTACATCGCTTGAAACTATCTTGGGATCATATTATTGTTGTTGTTGGTTATGTGGGAAGTTTTTGGTGCTAGAATTACTCAAGTTCTTAGTTGGTTGAACACGCACGCCAAGTGTTCGACGAAATTCCCCAAAGAAGCACAAAGTTTTATTTTCAAGGTTTTTCAATCCCGTTCGCTTCGGTATTGTTTGATAATGTCTCGAGCGGGTAAACGTAAAGATATCTCGGGGAAATATGGAACACCGTTCCCAATTTTTGATAAAAAGGAAGGGGACATGTTCAAGAACATTCATAAATGGGGTTTTGCTACTCATAGGACTTTGAACGTCCAAGGGATTACGGATGAGGCCTCGAATGGGTCGGACCACCACACTGATCTTTTGCGTTATGTAGATGGCCTCGGGTGTGGGTACTTTGCCCAAATGCACTTGCCCGGTTTTCGAGAACTCATGCTCGAGTTTTTCTCGACTTTGGGGATTCGGAACGATGAGACGTTCTCTTGTCGGCTAGGAGGGAATGATGTGGTTGTCGACGAGGAGATTTTTGGCAACATTTTCAGTTTCCTGACCGTAGGGGACCACCCGGTTGGAGTTCAAGGGTTCGATTCAGCCTCTTTTTGGGGGATGATCACCGGGGGAAATACGGGCGATTGCAAGCGATTCCCGTGTTCTAAGATTCAAGACGACGCACTCTACGTTGCCTACAAGGTCCTTGGCCACATTATACTTTGCAAAAACGAGGCAACTTACGCGACCAAGGCCAAGCTTTATGTCTTACAATGCCTCGTTGAAGGACGTCCGGTCCGGTTGTACCCGCTTATTTTGCTAGGACTTTACAATGTCACCAAGGGTACTCCGGGAAGCAAGTCACCACTTTTATCATTTGCGCCATACATTACCGGCCTCGCCCGTCACTTCGGGTTCGATCCGGCCAACAATGGACTTAGCCCACTCGGGACCACTTCATTACCTCTTACGCGTGCACAGGCACCCCGAGTGAGGTCGTCGACTAGAGGAGGATCTTCGTCTCGATTAAACGATGACGACGATGATGGCGACGAGGATATGGAGCAAGCCCGCCGTTCTACTTCAGGCCCGAGTCCCGATTGGGGGCAATTTTTTGAGGAAAACCGAGCATTTCAAGTGAAGATGTTCGATAAGCTTAAAATTATCGACGAGAAGATCGACACAAATCACGAGAAGAACCGTCGTAGTTTGAAGAAGATACGTGCTCGTATCTCGAAGCTCGAGGAACGATTTGAGGTGGCATACCCCACACCGAGCATGGATGTCGATGAGAACCACAACGAGGATGATGAGTCCCGCGAGTTCTAAATCTCGTATCTTTATTTTTATTTATGCTTTCTTTATTATAAAAAAAAAAGAAAAAAAATGGAAAATATAAAATCCAAAAATATTTTTATTTTCTTTGTTTTTGTGTGTTTTATTTTTCTTTTAGGGCAATTCATATCACGAACGTTGAAGAAGTGGCCAATTACACAATTCACGACTAGCGGCTCGACTACTATTATTTCAGGGATGTTTTCTTTTTCCTTCCTCTTTTTGATTTTTGGATGTATTTGTGGCAGGAATTATGCTTAAATCATCCAACTTATACCAAAAACAAATATAAAAACGAACTAAAAAGCTAATAAAAATAAGGACAAATCTACTCTAATCAACTACCCCACGCTTTATTGGTTTGTTCGTCCTCGAACAAACGATAATTTCAAAGTATAACTAGAATGAAAATAAGTTCAAGCAAATAGAAGTCGAGCTATAGCTACAATCACGTAATGTCAAACATATACATTATTACATTGTCGCATCAAAAGAAAATCATGCTTCCTCACGAAGGATAATATATATAAGTAACGCTCAAAAGCACTCAAGTATTTTCTGCATGGGACGTGTATACACTCAAATCATACAATTACATGCACAATAAATAAGCACAGAAAATCAATCTCTTTTCAATCGCGAATTAAGTGTGCTGTCAAAACTAAGAATCAGAAAAGGTCTTCACGGGTTGTAATGTAAGGCTCTTTGGACGGGTGTGGAATATATAAGTCGTGTGGCTAATCGCTCACTCAACCTAATCTAATCGAGAAGCAAATTGCTTCACCTCGCTCAAAAATAAAAACCTCACTTAACTCTCATAACGTAGCCTTAAAAATATAGGCTATTTCCCAACTCGCAAACCGTAAAACCGACTGAAAGCTCAAACCACTTAATCACAACTCTTTTGCCTTTTAAAACATAAGGCTTCATAAAATTAACAATTAAACTCAAGCCTTTATCAAGCGCGTAGGCAATTACTAACACAAGACCCACCATCTTTCTTATCATTTTTTTATTTTCCCCCGTTTATTCTTTTATGGGGTTTTCTCTTTTTTTTTTTCTTTCTTTTTTTTTTTAGATGGTGGTCCTTATTAACAAATTAATAAATTCCTAATAAAAATTCCCAAGACTCAAATAACCAATAAAAATACGAACTCCTACCCCACGCTTTTAATGGGTTGTAGGGTCGTCTCAAAAACACTCATGGCTATAGGCATGGATATTTGGCTATGATTGGCTCATTCGGAATTTATAGTGGCTAAAAATATATGGATATGGCCGGAATAAGGTTTTATATGCGCCTTAACTTCATTTTCAAAGTCGACTACACACAGCGGTTTCAAAGAGATATCAAAACTGAAACTTATTCACGCACATGCAATGATGATAAACACTCAGGCTACTCACTGGCTTTTTGCATGAAAATTTTTGAATTGACGCTGTTTTTAAGGTTTTGCGAAATCGATTGCGTCCAAGTACCATTTTACAATATATAATAATAATTTGAAAAAATTATGCACTTATGCACGCTCAAAGACGAAAACAAATAATCATACATAGTCAACTTCGACAGG
>BMAC01000240.1:1272607-1287562 GCA_014905375.1 Phtheirospermum japonicum
CCTGTCGAAGTTGACTATGTATGATTATTTGTTTTCGTCTTTGAGCGTGCATAAGTGCATAATTTTTTCAAATTATTATTATATATTGTAAAATGGTACTTGGACGCAATCGATTTCGCAAAACCTTAAAAACAGCGTCAATTCAAAAATTTTCATGCAAAAAGCCAGTGAGTAGCCTGAGTGTTTATCATCATTGCATGTGCGTGAATAAGTTTCAGTTTTGATATCTCTTTGAAACCGCTGTGTGTAGTCGACTTTGAAAATGAAGTTAAGGCGCATATAAAACCTTATTCCGGCCATATCCATATATTTTTAGCCACTATAAATTCCGAATGAGCCAATCATAGCCAAATATCCATGCCTATAGCCATGAGTGTTTTTGAGACGACCCTACAACCCATTAAAAGCGTGGGGTAGGAGTTCGTATTTTTATTGGTTATTTGAGTCTTGGGAATTTTTATTAGGAATTTATTAATTTGTTAATAAGGACCACCATCTAAAAAAAAAAAGAAAGAAAAAAAAAAAGAGAAAACCCCATAAAAGAATAAACGGGGGAAAATAAAAAAATGATAAGAAAGATGGTGGGTCTTGTGTTAGTAATTGCCTACGCGCTTGATAAAGGCTTGAGTTTAATTGTTAATTTTATGAAGCCTTATGTTTTAAAAGGCAAAAGAGTTGTGATTAAGTGGTTTGAGCTTTCAGTCGGTTTTACGGTTTGCGAGTTGGGAAATAGCCTATATTTTTAAGGCTACGTTATGAGAGTTAAGTGAGGTTTTTATTTTTGAGCGAGGTGAAGCAATTTGCTTCTCGATTAGATTAGGTTGAGTGAGCGATTAGCCACACGACTTATATATTCCACACCCGTCCAAAGAGCCTTACATTACAACCCGTGAAGACCTTTTCTGATTCTTAGTTTTGACAGCACACTTAATTCGCGATTGAAAAGAGATTGATTTTCTGTGCTTATTTATTGTGCATGTAATTGTATGATTTGAGTGTATACACGTCCTATGCAGAAAATACTTGAGTGCTTTTGAGCGTACTTATATATATTATCCTTCGTGAGGAAGCATGATTTTATTTTGAAGCGACAATGTAATAATGGTTTGATTGACTTTAATTGCGTACTTGTAGCATGTAGCTTCGACTTACTATTTGCTTGAACTTATTTTCATTCTAGTTATATTTTGAATTATCGTTTGTTCGAGGACGAACAAACCAATAAAGCGTGGGGTAGTTGATTAGAGTAGATTTGTCCTTATTTTTATTAGCTTTTTAGTTCGTTTTTATATTTGTTTTTGGTATAAGTTGGATGATTTAAGCATAATTCCGTAATTTTATAATTCCAGCTTATTTTACCGCATTTTGATCGTAATTGATGCAAGTAGGTGATATTTCGTTGTTTTTCACCTTACAGCTAAGTAACCGGAAGAGTTTAGCACGTAAAAGACCAAGTTCGATGTTCGAGAGTAGAAGAACAAGCTTTCCGGTGAAACGAGTAGCGAAAGATCGAGAAATGGAGACCGACGCTCAGTCGCGTCGACTGACGCGACCGTCGATGCACCGTCGACGTGAGCCATGTCAGCGAGTCATGACCACGTCAGTCGACGCACTGCCGACGCTACGTTCTGAAGCGTCGATGTCGACGCACTATTGTCGACGCAACTTGCTGAAGCGTCGATGTCGACGCACCCCGTCGACACACCTGCCCAGCCGACGCGCGCACCTGCTGACCACACCTGCCGAGCGCTGCCGACCAAGTTTGCCGAGTCCCTCCGAGCGCCAGCACGCGTCAGTCGACTCGACAGCCCAGAATTAGGAAATTAGGGTTTCTTGTGCGGCAAGACTTGTAATATTTATAAAAACCCTCATTATTTCGGATTTTGAGAGAGGGGAACACACCGTGCCACGACAGATACATCTACCCTAAGGTTCCTTAGCATTCAATAACAATAATTCCACGTCTTATAACAAGATTTGGAGACGCGGATCAAGGATCGAAGTTTTACMCGTCCGAAACACCGATTTCGCGCTCGAGAATCCATCTTCGCCCAAGATCAGCGTTCAAACTCRGGAATAGCTGGAGCTTTTCATTGCTTTCCTTAGTTTCAATAAGTATTTCTAAACTCTTAGATAATTTTCTAGRTAATTGCTTAGATAAATTCTTAGTTAATTCTAGTTTTAATTAGTTTAATTGTTTCTTATGCTTGGATATTGGATACTGGTTAATTTAGTTTATTTATGCYATTTAGTTTATGCTTAGTTTATYGTTCTTGGATTCGTATGATTCAATTMCTTAGCGATAGTTTCTTAAATTCATGCTTTTAGATATTATAAATTAGTTCTAGCCTTCATAGCATTAAATTGATAATTTAGRTATTCCTCTTAGTTYATAAATTAGAATAARTAGTTTAATCAMCTTTAGTATACTGCTTAGTTCGTAATTGATAATCTAGTTTACAGTAATTAGTTTAATTAGTTTAATTATCGTCTTAGTTTATAATGATCGAATTAATCTATTCAAACCCCCAAATGTATATGTATGTTATTCATAATTGAGAAAAACATCGAAAGGACCGAACAGTTGTTTCCTCGAGAGATACGACTCGAGTCAAACTCACCACCCTACAGTTACCTCGTACACTTGCGAGCAAACTGATGTGCTTTTAAATTAATTATTAAAAACGGGGTGCACAAAAGTTTGAGTCACTCGTTGCTCAAAAGGGCGCCCTAGAATCAATGGAACATTTTTATCTTCTTCCATGTCCAACACTACAAAGTCTACCAGGAAGAAGAAATCATAGGTTTATACTAGCACATTCTTGATTATACCCTTCGGGTACGTTAAGGATCTATCCCCCATTTCGAGCGTGATATTTGTTGACTTAATGTTAATGATCTACAATTTCGTCAAGGTTGATAATGGTATAAGTTTTATTCTTGCACCAATATCGCAAAGGGCGTTTGCCACCAAACTTCCTCCGATAGTACACAAAATCTTTAAACTTCTAGGATCCTTGAATTTAAGGGGTAATTTCTTCTAAATGACCACACTTCATTCTTCAATTAGGTTCATGAGCTCATAGTCCTTAAGTCTTCTTTACTTTCTTATCACCTCCTTAAAGAACCTTCCGTTATTTGACATTTGCATCAAAGCATCAATAAAAGGTATGTTTATATGGATTTTTTGAAAAATATCTAAAAATTAAAAAATTGCTCATACATTTTTTCTTTTTAGTTCTTTGCATAAATGGTAAAGAATTAGAAAGTTAAAGGGAAGTAGAGTTAAATGGCTTCTCAACCCTTGTTTCGAGTTCTACTTCCACCACGTCCTCCTTGATATCTTTTTTTTGCTTCTTTCTTAAGTTCACTTTTAATGCTCGGCTTCCTATCTCTTTCATAATGTGACTCACTCCTCAAATTAATTTCATTCACTTGTTCTTTAGGGCTTACTTCCACGTTGCTTAGAAATTTCCCCTTCTTGTGTTGGATCCCGATGATGGTATCCAACTACGAGATCTTCGTCTCATGTGACTTCATGTGGGTCCTAACCGACCCATTTATCTCTATGTTTGGTTCCATCTGGTTCATTAGCCCTTTTCAAACTGAGACTTCATTTCACCCATTAATGCATTGAACATGTCTTCTATGCTTAACTTTTTATTCTTGTTTATCACTCTTTTTATCACCGAGAAATTAGTGGTGATTGGGGTGAATTATTTGGATTGGCATAAGAGAAATTAGAATGAATTCTCATCCTCTAATGGTATTTATTTCTAAGTTAGTTGCCTCTATAATTATTATTGAAGTTTATTTGGTTGACAAAGTTAACATCTTCAACCACTTTATGCATGGCAACCCCAATCGATTGGTTCCATATACTCCTAAGTTTAACAACATAAACATTTTGAACTTGATATTCATTGCCACTAGTTATTGCGTCAAAGTGAATATCACTTCATTCTCGCTTACTATAGCGAATTGTTTCATCAATGGTAGTTCCCTCAGCCATTGATAGCTATTGGACGTCATCTCTTCAACAATATCCATCGCATCGTTGGTGGATTTTGCTAATAAATTGACTCCGAGAGACGCATCTACCATAACCTTCATGTGCCCACTCAACCCATTGTAAGAGTAATAAATTTGTTGGTTTTTGAGGAAACCATGTTGAGGAAACCTCTTAAATAATTGTCTAATTATCTCCCAATCCTCGTGTAATGGCTCTCCTTCTAATTGGAAAACTTGAGTAATCTCGCTCTTGAACTTCAATGTTTTGCTCGGTGGAAAGAATCTGAGTAAAAACTTTTGACACGTCTCATTCCATGTGTCAATGGCTCCAAAAACGAGTGTGTTGTACCAAAATTTTGCTTTATTCCTCAATGAAAAAGAGAATAAGCATAGTTTAATTGCATCTTTTTGGACCTAGTTCATTTTGATGGTCCCGCATATCTATAGGAATTAAGCTATATGTGCGATCGGATCATCTATAATACTATCCCCAATTTGGTTTTGTTGAACCATTGTTATCAATGTCGTCTCCAACTCAAAATTGTTAGTTGGGATATCTGGACCATTGGCTCCTCTATGAGCTTGGTGAACGTTGGGTTAGAACATGATTTGGATGACCGCTTGTACATTTTGTTGAGGTTGTACTTGTTGTTGCATTTGTTCTTGCAATGCTTGAAGTTGTTTTTGGAGTTGATTTGCTTGGTCATTGATATTGACCAGATTTCCAGCCATCTTCCTCGAACTCTACAAGTGGCTTCAATTTCCAGGTAAAGGTTCCCCTTTAGTACGTGTACGCATGCACCACCTGCAATTCAATCAAGCTAGAATCCAATAAAAATATAACTAGTGTTTAGATTAAAACTAATTTATCAATTATACTATCACCAACTTAAACCTAATGGTCCCCAGCGACAGTGCCAAAAACATGACCGCTCCCAATTTTGGGGTTGGCAAGTTATAAAAACTTGTTCGTTTATATACTCTATCTAACCCCAAGTGTACGGTGTACATATAGTATGAAATGAGCAAGGTTGATTCCCACAAGGACCATACATCTATTCAAAGTTGATAAATAATATAATCTAGAGAATGTAGCTTAATCCAAATAATAACAAAAGATTGTTGGTTGTTGTGTCGTACAAAACACAATCATAAAGTAACAATTATAAAACTATATATAAATACACAATAATAAAAGCACAATGCAAAGATATGAGAAATTAAGTGTTAAGAGATATTCTGGGGTTTGGGTTGAAATGAATTCTTAATGTTCTTACTTTGCAAACCTATCAAGTATATTGTGATTCAGCTCACTATAATCCAATCACAATTTTAGTTTAATCATTATCTCGAAGTGATTAAACCGTGGGTTCTAAATGAAAGACTTGTTGTCAATCACACTTAGAACTCTAAGAAACTCTAAAGATTTGAACAACTCCACTACTAATATCAAACCTCTTGGTTTTGTTGATTAAAATTTCTTATGTTTAAAAGCATACTGATAAACCTCATCTCTCAAATCTTGGTTTATCAAACTATTATTTATAAAAGGTTGTTTATCAAATTATTATTTATAAAAGGTTGTCTATCAATCGCAACTATATAAGAATAAACATTGGTAATCACTTATTCAAGCAATGAAATTAAAACATGAAAATAGTGAAGAGATCATACTTGAATTAAAAGAAAGATCAAAACATTATTTATTCATTGTTCATCCATAACCTAGAATAAAGAGAAATTAGCAAGACATGTTCATAAATTTAGTCTAACGATTCATGAACATATAAGATTCATAATGAAAAACAAAGATAGAGATAACCGTTGTGATTTATGTGGATTTTTGATTCCAATTGTTTCTCATTTTCAAGCACTCTCACTCTCAAACTCGTATACTAAGTTATTATCTATGGTGGATGGTGTTTCCAACTCTTGGGGCTGAATATGATGTATTGGACTTGATTTCAGGCCACACCTTATAGTGCAAGAAGGAATATTTGTCATTAACTGCGAGATTATAACGTTTTATAATGTTTTTTACTCATTAGCAACCTCACTCACGATCGATACTCGAGTCGTGAATGGTCGTCATGAAATCGGTGTGTAGCAGCAGTCTTATACTCGACCACGAATGGGGTCAATAATGATCTTCTGGGCTCCGTTGGTTCAGTGGACTCGTGGGCTTGCTCCAGGCTTGGCCCAATGATCTCGTCTTCCTTAGTTTTGGCCTGAATCTCTATTCTTTTATTCATTAAGATCTTTTTAGTCAAAATAGCTACCAAAATCCTATAAAAAATGTAATAACATCCAAATTATATAAAATAAAGCTAAAAGACGTAATATATGCACAAACAGTGGTTGAAACCTAGCTAAATAAGTCCTAAAAATTGCATAAAAAACTTTGTTTATCATGTCTCGCACTTTCCATTCCCAAACACTCAACTATCCTTCAAGTTTTTTCATGCATACCAAAACTCAGAAAAAACAAACAAAAAAAAAAACTCCCTGTTCTCTTGCAGTTTCGATCTCTAGCAAAAAATCTCTGATGCTTTCCTCTAAAAACTCTGACAACATTCATCCCGATCCAGTGATTTCATATACGACAAACACTACCTTTCATCGCATTGACTCCAGTAAGTCCTTAGATTCATCCTTTATTCATCAAATCTACTCTGGTAACTTCTCCTTTTTTTAAAAATTGCATCATTTCTACGCTTCCTCTAATGCATATATCCTCTCCTCTACAAATTTCTGGTGCGCCATCAATAAGTTGATCACTCTTTTTTGGCAGTCCGTTGCCGAGCTGGCTATCTTAGCTAAGTAATCTTCTCGGACATTTTCTTCCCTGGGAATTTGATGGACGGTCAGAGCGTCCATGGTGTTAGCCAATTCGTGGAATTGAGCTAAATACTTTTTCATGTGACCTTCCCTTGTTTCTAATTCTCCCCTTATCTATTTATACACAAACTGCGAATCCACTCGTGCACATATCCGCTATGCCCCCAATTCCTTTGCAATCTGAATTCCTCTCAGCAAGGACTCATACTCCGCTGCATTATTGGATAAGTGATAGTTCATCCTCACCGCGTATTCAGTGGCCATACCTTCTGGGTCTGTTAATATTATCCCTGCACCACAGCCCAAGTTGCCCACCGATCAGTCAGTGTAGATCGTCCACTCTTTCTTCTCCTCATGAGAGCTAGTCATCTCTTGCATAAAGTCAGCAAATGTCGGGGATTTGATGGTTGTTTGTGCTTCGAAATTGATATTAAACTCGCTGAGCTTGATTTTCCATTTCACCAGACGCCCCGAGGCTTCCGGTTTATCCATGATTGCTTTTAGGGGTAGGTTGGTTCTGACCACTATGTTGTGCGAAAGAAAATAGGGGCGGAGCTTGCGAACCATCCCGACCAGAGCTAGCATGGCTCGCTCTATCTCCACATACCGGAGCTCAGCGTCATGCAACACCTTGCTCCAATAATACACAGGCCTCTGCACTCTACTTTCTTCTCTAATTAGGATCGTGCTCATAGCCTGCTTCCCTACAGAAAGGTATAGGATTAAGGGTTCTCCCTGGACTTGTTTGGTAAGCAATGACATGTTGACAAGATGCTCTTTCAACTTCTGAAATGCGTCATATCATTCTTCGTCCCATTGAAATCGAGCCTTCTTTCACAAGGCTCGAGAAAATGATAAGCTCGTCTCGACTGAGGGCGAAACGAACCTGCTCAGAGCTGCAATCCTTCCAGCCAGACACTACATTTCTTTGACATTTCTCGGGGGTTGCATGTCCATAATGGCTTTAAATTTCTACGGGTTGGCCGTTATTCCCCTTTCCGTAACCATATACCCCAGGAATTTCCCAGCTCTTACCCCAAATAGACACTTCTTTGGGTTGAGCTTCATTTTGTACCTTCTCAAGGTATCGAAGGTCTCACTTAGGTCATCAATGTGCGAGGCTGCCCTTGCGCTTTTCACTGGAATGTCATCCACATACACTTCCATATAACGCCCAAGCTGGGTCTTGAGAATCTTATCTACCAGCCATTGATATGTGGCGCCAGCGTTCTTGAGCCCAAATGGCATGACCACGTAACAATAAGTTCCTTTTGGTGTTATGAAACTAACTCGTTTTCAGACCTCCTTGGCCAACCTAATCTGGTGATATCCTTGTGAAGCGTCCATCATACTCAGCAGTTCACAGCCTGACGTGGAGTACACCAGCTTGTCTATCCTTGGCAGTGGGTAGTGTTCCTTAGGGCAGGCACGATTGAGGTCTCTGAAATATATTCACATTCGCCAATCGTCCAGGGTCTTCAGTACCAACACTGCGTTAGAGAGCCATTCTGGGAATTGAATCTTCTGAATATGCTTGGCTCGCAGCAACCTTTTGTTTTATGTGTAATTTTTGTGTTTTTCTTAATGTTTTAATTAGGGTTTTATTTGGTTTTAAGTAATTCTTGAGTCAATTAGTTAGGTTTTTAGGTTCTTTCTCTCGTTTTAATGTTTTTCATGTTTATTGTTTAAATTTAAAATTTTATGAAGTTTAAAGGGTTCAAATTAACATGAAGATTGGCTTAGTTGTTTCGGCTTGATGGTTCGAATTCCTATTTATATAGGTAAGGGCATCCAGGGCCAAAGTTGAAGCCAAGTCATTCCAAGAATTGCCAAAAGTTGTGCCAAAACAAGCCTCAAAAGTGCAACTTTCTGGAATGCCCGTCAAGGTATGCCACTCGTCGCCAAATCTCATGCCAAATGCGCTGGTGCGCGCCCGCCCAAGTCAAAAGCCATGCCAAACACGCTTGGCGTCAGCCAAACCGAGTCCACAACCACTCCACCACATGATCCTGATGTTTCCTAAAAAAAAAAAATTTATATCCATAACTAAGTTTCATCTTTCTTTTAACCCTAAATAACTTACCATGAATTTATTTTTAACCATAATACAAAAGTTAATACTTCTAATAATCTTCTCATAAATACAAAAAGAAATTCTAAAAAATTATTTAATAAATTAAAAAACTAAAAATGAAAATATGAAATACTATGGGAAACGACTACGGTGTCGTGAAGGCATCATGCCCCCATCCCCCTGTATTACATCTATTGATTTATCCCACTGTATTTCTCCTAAAATAATCTAACTGTTATAATTAAGCGAAGAACGATGTAGTCACGGCACCGTAGAATCTCCCAATATTATGATATAAACTAAATAAACCTCAAAACTTAAAAACAAGAGGAAAATATATAATAATGTTTTTAAAGTTTATATAAATGTTTTATAGATTGTAAAATAAAATAAACTTAAAAATATTATAGAATAATAATATAGGTCATTAATATCATGAGTTATTACTTGATATATTTAAAAATGCAAAATAAAATTGAGAGATATAAAATATTTTAAAATAAATCTCTAAATACTTTTAAATTAGATAAAATATAATAACAGTGTGATTTCACTTCTAAATAATTATTTCATAAATCTAAAAAATAATAAAATAATAAAATACCAAGTTAAAAACAAAAATAAGAAAAGTGTTAAAAAATGAGGTTTCGGGTCATGAAGTTAATTGATAACTTGTGTACATAAAATATAAATACTATAATATAATACCATATAAATATTAAATCTTGAGGTCATAAAAATCATATAATAAGCTATTATTTAAATTTATATGATTATATAACAATTTTTACAAATAAAAGACTTAAAATTATAGAATAACAATATAAGTAATTAAAAATTATAGATTATGTTAAAAAGATATGGAAAGGTAATTAAGCCTATAATATTATTATTCTACAAAAAGAGTGATTAACTTCTAAATAAATATTTCGTAAATCTAAAACAGAAGAAAAATGAAATATTATGAAATAATATAAAAAACACCAAAAAAAGAATATTAAAAATGAGGTATCAGTTGAGATATTTTGTAGGGAAAATATCAAATATTATAATAAAATACTAAATAAGTCTCAAAACACGAAATCGGGAAAATTATATAATAAACTAATTTTTAAATTTATATAATTATTTGATAAATTTGAAGAATAATGAAATATTGTAGAATAATAATATAAGTCGTTAAAATATTTTATAAAATAAATATTAAATCCTTCATAATTAATTAATATATTAAATATGTATAAAAGACAGACGTGTAAATAAAATATCTAAACATTAAAATATAATAAAATATGATTAACTTCAAAATAACTACAAGTGTTTATATTTTACTTATGGGATTTTGTAATTACTTATGTATTTTTTAAGTACTTCTTTAGAAGTTTTTAATATATTCTTCCACTAATTTTATAAATAAAAAAAACTTAGATTAATTTTATATGTTTTGTAGTTTTTATGATTTTCTAATATTTAAATTTATCTATAAGTGTTTATAATATAAATATATATTTATATATTTTCAATAGTGTTCTTTTATGTTTTTATTTTTATTATTAAAATAATTACTTAGAACTTATTTATCAATTTTCTTTATTTTTTAAAACTAATTTATAATTTTTTTAAAAATAATTTTATATGGTTTTTAGTAGAATGTTTGTGAAAAGTTCACTACAAAAAAAGTGGCCTAAAGTAACACAAAACTGTAGCACTTTTTATATTAGGTACTTTTTGTAACACATGCTTGTAACACTTTTTATATTAGGTACAAAAAATTGTAGCACTTTTTATATTAGGTACTTTTTGTAACACATGCTTGTAACACTTTTTATATTATAATATTTATGTAACATTTATGTAACACTTTACAAATATGCAACACTTTTATGTAACACTTTTAATTAGGTAACACATTTTTTGGTTAGTTTTTTATAAAGTATTGGATCAAATGTCGACGACTTTTTTTTATGGGTGGAAATATTATTTCTAGTGCATTATGGTGATATTTAGCATGTAGCATTTGATCCTACTTTTGTTTCAATTTTGAGTTTCAATCTAAAGTTATATATGGAGAAATGTTGCATTATTATTTCTTTTTTGGAGTATTGCTTGTTGTTATTTACTTGCGCCTTCTAGTTTGCAGCCTGATTTATCCTTTGCAATTATGCAAAATTCTGACATTGATTTTTTTATGTTAATTTGACAAATCCTTCTCTAGCCTCACTGGCTTGCTTGGCTGATCTCTGATGAAGGTATTAACAAACTATCTAAAGATTTACTTTTTACTTGAGCTAGATTTTGCTCATTATCTTTGTAATTGATGCTCTTTCTATGTTGGGGTATAATTCTTTGCAATGCACTTAATAAAACTCAGCCTGGAGCTGTGCAAAAGGTCAGCGACGGATATGTTTCCGCATATTATTAGTTTTCCTTTTTTTTTTCCTTTCCTCCAAATTTTCATTGTAATTCAGGATTGACGTCAATCAATTTCTTTCAGGTCGTCGAAAGTCCATGTGATTCTGCACATGTTCTAGAAGGTGTTGCATTATCGGCGTTTCAGTACTTCAGGAAGGTAAAAAAAAATCATCTGGATGCTTCATGTTTTTGAAATATGCATTTGCTTTTTTTTTTTTTTTTTGTAAATGAGAAGAAATTGCGCTTTTCACTGTTAATTAAGAGCTGAATGATTTTCTTTCTTATGGTGTATATGTTGGGAGTTAGGACCCGATCAATAACAACTATAATTATTTACCTTGTTCGAGTTTGAGATGACCGTAGGAGATAACAACTATATTTATTTACCTTGTTCGAGTTTGAGCTGACCGTAGGAGATAACACCTATAATTATTGATTCAAGTTTGGTCTTTTTGGTTTTCAGGTTGCCCAGCTGATTGAGAGGCAGTTTTGATGTCCCGTTCTGAGGTACTCGACGCACCAGTGATGGGATAATTGCGAGATTTCACTTCTTATATAATTTAACTACTAAATGGTGACTTTCTATTCAAATTTTTATTCTCGGTTTTTTTAGAAAATACTTAGTATTTACCTTTGAGTTAGCTATTTTGTTCGCATGCCAGTTTTAGCATTTGTAAATTAAGGAGGTTTATCTAGTGTACTTTGACAAATTCTATTATTATGAGATGTCCATCTCGACTCACCTCTCATTTGTAAATTGATCTCTTGTGTTCATTACTTATGAATCTTCAAGTTATATGCAGACATGTGTTCTCAAAGTCAAGTCAATATACATTTGATAGTGTATGAACAAAGTGAAGAAAACCCTGCACGAGATTTATGGTATGATTCTATTTATTGACTCTGAATTCTATTATGTCACACTTATTCTCCTTTTGTTTTTTCACCTTTATCTTTTTTTGTACATAAAAGTTTGAATGTCCCGTTTTTGGATTTATTAGTAATTTATGAGTATCTTTCTTTGCATATATTTTTCTAGTGTTTGATATTTTCTTTTCTAACTTTTCTTATTTTATTTTTTCGCACAAACTGGCTCAAGTTTTTTAGTCTTTTTTTTTAATTCTAAGATTTATATGACTCACTTCCTGTTATGAATTTATAGTTGTATACCTATAATTTAGCTTTTCTATTATTTAATAATCTAAGTGCAGAAATTAGTGAGGAAGAGCGACACACATATTAGTAGTTTATAGTTGTATACCTAAAATTTAGCTTTTCTATTATTCCATGTTTGTGATAGTAGGAGGTGGAAATGCAGCTGGTTATGCAGCTCGGACATTCGTGGAGCATGGTTTGGCCGATGGAAAGCTTTGTTGTTGTTGTAATTATTATTATTATTATTATTATTATAATTATTATAATAATTATTATTATTATTATTATTATTATTATTATTATTTTGTCTATTGTCTTTCTCCTATTAAAAAAAATTATTTTGCCCAACATTAGTAGGTCTACACACATATTAGTTCATTAATGACTTTCTTTTTTGTAATATATAGTTCCTTGAGGTAGATAAAAATCACATGTCCAGATTGTTTACCTGGAATAATTAGAAATCCTTGTTAGGTGTTGTTTTTGCCTAATTTTTTAATCTATTGTTCAAAGGAATAAATATTGCGTTGCAGATCTGCTATTTACATACCTGATCGTTAGATAATGTCAAATCTTGAATATTTTCTATTTTTGTGCTGGTGGATTTGATTGCAGTTTTTTCTATGAATAGGTTCCACAAACTAGGGAAGTTACAGATTCTCCAGCGAGTAGCATCCCCAAAACAAAGGACGGTTTAATTGACTGGTCCAAGGTAATTTTCTGCCACTCTATGTTTCTTGAGTCTGAACCAAGCACCATATGAATATTTCAGCCATTTCATTCACGCATACTCGTATTTAGAACTTTAAAAATGTGATTACGTGAGTTGGGCATAATGTCTTATTATTTTTCATTATAATGATTTTTTTCTTAGCTGCCTGAAGTTTTATCATGGTTGGCAGCATTTCTTAGTCTTTATTATTTCAATAAACTAAAGACCAGAAACTTGTTCTATGTTTTAACATTAAAAATATATGACCATTTTTCTTATTATCCAAAAAAAATTTTTTTTATATGACTTGTTTCAGTTTTTAGACATCATATCAGCCAGATCTGAACAATTAAAGGAAACCAAAATTATTGCTGAGTTTAATAAGCTCAAACACACAGGATATTACATGGAATATGTTGAAAGATTTGAAGAACTTAAGGCTTGCATGATGATCCTTAATCAGGGGTATACTGAAGAGTATTTTATATCCAGTTTTATCCGTGGTTTATCTGAGGAGGTACAGGCCTTTATCACCATGTTTGAACCCACTACCCTACAACGGGCCATAGATTTGGGCAGAAATCAAATGATTACTCTAGAGCCTATCACAAAGAAATTAAAGGGAACTACTAGGTACACCAGTTTCACACCTTTCAAAGGCACAAACACCACAGCCTATGGGAAGACAACCCCCAACCACAATCAGAGACCTCCTACCAAGCTCTTAACCACTGGGGAGATGGCAGCTAGAAGAGAGAAGGGGTTGTACTACAACTGTGATGAAAGATTTACCCCAGGGCATAGATGCAAGAACATGATCAACTACATGATTATGACAGAGGAGGAAAAACTCACCTACCTAAATTTTGAAGAGCCAGATGTTTTCATAGTTTTAGTGGTGATGAAAATATCTCAACGAGTTCTTGGCTCGGTATTATCGAAAATCGATTCAATTGAAGGATCTATGTGTTTCAAACTTTGAAAAATAGAAAGAAAATGAAAATAGAGCAATTAAAATAGCTAAAATACACTAAGAATTGAAAGTCCATATTGGTAGGATGCCTCGGTCGTATTCCCATAATAGAAATGCAAAGCAATTAAGGTAATAAGCAATAACAAGCATTGTTTCACCAAGTACAAGCATGCATGCACAAGGTACAACTATGCATAAAATCCTAAATAAAGCAAATTAACAAAAATTGAAAGCATGGATATAAAGAGCAAGAAAATTTGACATGAAAGTTTAAAACTTTAAGGAAAATAACAAGCAACAAAGAGTAGATCTATGATTTAAGCATGAAACAAGGCATAAAAATAAGATTTAAAATAAAGCATATGAAAAACTTAAAATCATGACAATCCAAGACCCGATCTACAATCTAGATGTGTCACTCATCTATAATTCATAGCCAAATCATAAGTTTCATCATGAATTCAAGTAGCTAAGATAAAAAGCATGAAATGAAGAAAAATGCATGAAACATATGAAATTACTTGAAATTAAACAAATCAAGGACTTTATCTATGATCTAGATGTGTCACTCAACTAGAATTCATAGCCAATTCACAAGATCAAGCACAACTTCTAATACCTAAGTTTGCCTTGGGTTTGTAAGCTCAAGAAGGATTCAAGTACTCCCTTGGATTTTTAATTCCTTGCAATTTCAATCAAGCTTTTGGATTCTCCATTTAATTCTAGTAAGCTTTCCTTTTAATTTCAAGCTTTGTTCTTCATTTGTTTTATGCTTTTTGC
>BMAC01000240.1:1298049-1314873 GCA_014905375.1 Phtheirospermum japonicum
GGGGGTGGGGGGTGGGGGTGGGGGGTGGGTGGGGGGTGGGTGGGGAGAGGAGTTTAAAGAAGAAGTACGAAAGGCCTGAAGACATGCGCTCTACAAACTCAGGGCCCCGAGCTGGTGAAGCTGGTCATCCTCCTCGACGTGGGTAAAGCTAGTGGGATCAGGAGGATCCTTTAAGGGGATAGCTCGGTCAAAGGGAGCGGAAGGATTTTTTATAGACCACTTCTCCAGGCATCTAAGCCAAAGTGATAGAAAACCTCAACTTCGGGCACGAGGATATCATACAGCTCAATCGAATTGAGAAAGGCCCGCTTGGTCATTTCTCGAGTCATTTGGATGAGCCTCTGCCCCTCAACCGAGTTTAGGAATTATGCTCTCCCTTCGTCTTGACGCATAGCACGAGCTTCGCTAATCCTTGCCTTGGCCTCCTGAGAAGTCGCTGACCCTTGATTTACTAGCAACTATTTCTTCTCCCATCTTTTCTAATATGGGCGAGCTTCAGAGCGGAACTCAATTTGAGCAAGATTTTGGAGGAGTTACCAGTGTGACTGAGCAGATCGAAGGAGAGCTGAGCATGGAGGATTATGGGGCTTAGGATGGTTACCTGTTTGAGTCGTTTGTAGCTTGATCTATATATATATATTATTCTTGGCCTATATGGAACAATTTTTTCTGCTTTTGTTGTTTTGTAATATTTTAGGGTTTCCTTAATATTAGGAAACCCTAGTACTATTTCATGTACTATGCATTTTCTCCTTTATATATGCCTCTTTTTCATATGCATTTTTATTATGGCTTCATCATCTTTGATTAAAGAGATAAAAACTCTGAAAAAGAGAAATCTCTCCTTTTTCAACGAAAATTTTCATCTTTTTTAGGAAAATGCTCAGCTTCGTGAAAAATTATCCCAATTGCGCAAACTCTTGGAAAGGAAGAGGCAAAAGAAAAGCCACTACAAACGCGAGTGGGCTGAACTTCGCCAACTGAATCACCAGCTTCAAGAGGAATGGGCCGATCTGCTTGAATCGGTATGCTATTTGACCGCCAACGCTGGCGACACTTATTCTGAGAGCGAGCGGGCAGATAGGTACCACCGTCTCCTTCACGAAACTGAGTGAGAGATCTGGCCCATCCGACGAGTCTTATACGCTGATCGGGGGACCTTCTCGTCCCATCCTTAAGGCCTTTTTGGGCAAGTTTTGCCTTGATGTCATAAGCATTGTATTTTTCCTGATAACCCATGGGGTTTCATGCCTTGTAATTTCTTTGAATAATATCGAGGTTTTTTGTAATTGGATCAACTCTATATTCAAAAAGGTTATTTTTACCTTCGAATAAATTTCTTAGCTCTTGCCTTTGCTCAATTTATCAGGCATCTTTGTAATTTAGCCCTGGCAATCGGGTCAGGCTACTTTTTGGGATGTCCATCCCTTGGCCAATCGGGCCAAATTTCTGGGGCTCATGCCCTCGATTGACAATTAGGTCAGGTCGATTTTGGGATATCCATCCCTTGGCCAATCGGGCTAAATTTCTAGGGCTCATGCCCTCAACTAACAATCAAGTCAGGTCAGTTTGGGATATCGATCCCTTAGCCAATTAGGCCAAATTTTTTAGGCTCATGCCCTCAATTGACAATTAGGTCAGGTCGATTTTGGGATATCCATCCCTTGGCCAATCAGGCCAAATTTTTGGGCTCGTGCCCTCAACTGACAATCAGGTCAGGTTTTCTGGATCACAAGTCAAGCAAATCGGAATTCTTAATAATTACGTACACTAATTTTACACATGTTATTTTTGTAAGTTTGATACGTTCCATGGCCATGGTAAACTAAATCCATCCATTTGTTCAAGCTCATACGCCCCTCCAGTAAGAATTTCGACGATCTTGTATGGACCCTGCCAAGAAGCATCCAACTTACCTCTAGCTTTGCCCAAATCAGCTCAGCGGAGAACCAGATCTCTTATTCGAAACTGTCGTTTGACCACCGATTATTATAGGTTGCTCGAATCCTTCCCCGCATGTGTTCCATTTCACGGAGGCTCGTTCCCTCTTCTCTTATAGAAAATCCAACGCCTCTTGTCTCAGCAGCTCGTTCTGTTCTTCATCAAAATTTTGTATTCGATGAGTTTCCACCCTAATCTTTGCGGGTATCACCGCATCCATACCGTACACCAAACTGAACAGTATCTCTCCCGTGCTCTCTTTAGGATTAGTTCGATATGCCCATAGGGTCGAACTGAGCTCTTCTACCCACTTGCCTCCTGAACTGTCTAGGCGTGCCTTAATCCCTTCCACTAAGATGCGATTAGTGACTTCGACATGGACATTCGCCTAAGGGTGATATACGGACGTGAAGTGCTACTCTATCTTCATGTTTGTACACCAGGCCTGAATTCGAGCTCCCATAAACTGCGTGCCATTATCTGATACCAGTATTCTCAGGACATCGAATTGACACACCATATTTTTTCAGAGAAAACGCATTACTACCTCCTCTGTGATCTTTGTTATGGCTTCAGCCTCCTCCCATTTGCTGAAATAGTCTATAGCCACTATAAAAAAAAATCTTTGGACCTGGAGCTGTAGGGAAAGGTCCAACCATATCTATCCCCCACTTTGCAAAGGGGCATGGAGAGCTCATTTTCATGAGCTCCACCGCAGGTCGATGTATGAGGGGAGAGTGCTTCTGGAATTTATCACATGCTTTCACAAAGTTCTCTGTATCTTGCCTAAGCTGTGGCCAAAAGTATCCTGCTCTCATTATCTTACTTGATAATGTCCTGGCCCCCATGTGGTTACCGCTGCACCACTCATGAATTTTCTTGAGAACATGGGCACCTTCTTTCGGACTCAAGCACCGCAAAAGAGTTTGTCCAAAACCTCTCCTGAATAGCTCTTTGATTTGTACATTTTTGTATGTGATTTTCGTGTGTTTTTACATTGTGTTTTGTTTGTTTTTACGTGTTTTAAGTTTATATTTTTATCATTTTTATTCCTTTTGATGTTTTTCATTTCGTATCGTGTTTAATATTCTTCTACTCTATTTTATAAGTAAAATTTATTTTTGCTTAATTCCTGGTTTCAGCTTTAATACGAAGAAGACGAGACGCACGACGTGCTGTCGACGTCCAAAACCAGAGCCGCGTTGATATTGGGAGACGCCCGCGTCGGTCAGCGCTGGGTTGACGCATAGCTGCAGTAGCGTCGATCGAATACCTGTAGATGCAAACTTGCAGTCATGTAAATCTGTGCACGCGTCGGTCGATGCACTGCCTGGTCGACACGAGCAGACTGACTCGCGTCGATGTCGACACTCGGACCGCGTCGGTCGAAGCTCCGGCAGTTGAGTAGTTATTTTCAGGAGAATCTATAAAAAGTCGTTGGTTTCTTCAAATTTCATCAGATATACTGGAGGGAAGGTTCCAAAAGGTTCAGATACCTCAAGTCCCTTTCCATCCAAATTAAATTGAAGATTTCAATTGATGATCGAGTCATTTCCTTCGTTTCTCGTTCGTTCATTTTTGAAGATATCGTTTCATTGTTGTAGATCATTCGTCTGCTACTGATTTCATATAAATTATAAGTTTCCTACACTTTCTTATTTACTTTTGATTTAGCTTTTAGTTTTGTACTTTCATTCGGCTTGTTATTAGTTTAGTAACTCAATCACGATTTACTTTTAATTAGTTCAATTATGTTTGTTTTCTCATTTTATAAATCCTAGTTTTTATCACTTTCAATTAGTTTTAATTTTTGTATGCTCGTTTTCAAATTCGTAGTTATAGAAACCCCTTCCCGAAAATGGATCGTGTGTTTAGTTATAAAATTGTTAAACAAACATTTGTAGACGTCGATTGAAATTCCTTGTGATTTGACTCGAGTCAAGCTTATCGCCTACAATAGCTCCATTCTCTTGCGGACGAGCTTTTTATTTTTAAGGGAAAAAAACTCTTTGCCACCTATACTTGTAGCGTTTTTATGGTTTGCAACCTAATATTTTTTTTGTTATTTTTAACAACCCAAAGTATGTGGGTTTTGCTCTTTGCAACCTTCAGGTTATTTTTAATTCAAAAAATGATTGAATCGAAGCACGTAAACCTCATGCCTCATTCTAAAACATGAAAACATTACCCAACATAATAATTGGTGATGAGGCATGAGGTTTACGTTCTTCGATTCAACCATTTTTTGAATAAAAAATAGCATTAAGATTGTAAAGAGCAAAACCCGCATACTTTGGGTTGTTAATAACAACAAAAAAGACATTAGGTTGCAAACCATAAAAACGCTACAAGTACAGGTGGAAAAGAATCTTTTTCCCTATTTTTAAAGAGAAAAAGTTCGATTCAAAATTTGGCGCCGTTGCCGGGGAATTGACCAAGGTTGTCCAAAAATGTTTGTTCGTGTATGCTTTGTTTAGTTCGTTTAATTTGTATTCTTTTGTCTCGACTGTTTTAATTATTTGTTAGTGAATGCAAGGATGTAGGTCATTTGGTGGAGAATTAGTTCCTTTAATCAACAACATTCACCAGGTAAATCGAGCAAGACTCACATCGATAGAAGAATCATCGATGGATCCACCCGGAGCAAATCCTACAGAAACAAATCTGCCGGAACCTCAAGTCTTGAATCTGCCAGAACCTCAAGCACTTGCTATTCAGGGTTTTCAAGCAAATCAACAAGGGCAAGGATATCAGAGTCGTTACCCACAAAATAATAATTCATTTTCCAACACTTACAATCCGAGATGGAGGAATCATCCGAATTTCTCGTGGTCGAATAATCAAAATGTGGCGAATCCGACACCCAACCCAAGGCCACAAAATAACTTTGTTCCCCAACAGCCATATCAACAACAATGGGGACATGGTCAATTTTCATTCTCGACTCGACCAATGTAACAATCACAACCGCAAGGGAAAGGTCAAATACCATTTCCTCCACCTCCATTGGTTCAAGCACCCATTTCACCAATGCTCGAGGAGACATTGCGTAGATTCATGCAACGCACTGATTCAACATTCCATCGCAATGACAAACGGATGGACAATCTTGAGACAGCCCTTGGCCAACTCGACAAGCAAGTAGGAAAGAACGAGCAAGGAAAGTTGTCGAGTCAATCCTCACAAGAACAAGCCATCACAGTGCTTAGTAGTGGGCGATTTGTGAATAATAACATTGCATCTCTGGACGAGAACTCTAACCAATCACAAGTTCAAACCAATGGAGAAAGCAAGAAACTAAATGAGAAAAAAGGCAAGGATACGATTATTACCCAGTCTCCGGGTAATGATGAAAAGGAAGTCGAGCCCAGACGACTCTTCACAAAGCTTCTAATCCATATCGACCTCCCATTCCGTATCCAAGTCGTCTTCGAGAGGAAAAGCAAGATAAGAAATTTCTTGACCTTTATAATATTCTTTCCAAAGTTAATGTTAATTTGCTTTTGCTTGATGTTATAAGAAACGTTCCCGCATATGTAAAGTTCTTCAAAGACTTGGCATCAAAAAAAAAAGAAAATTTTCTGAAAATGAAAAAAATTGTATTTCAAATGCGGCGAGCGTGATCTTACGAAATCCCCTTCCCCCAAAAGAAAGTGACCCCGAGAGTTTTTGTATAAAATTACTTTGGGAAATGGAAAACAAACTCAGGGTATGCTTGACCTTGGGGCGGAAATCAATTTAATGCCTTCGTCTATTTTTGAGTAGTTTGATTTAGGTGCACTTAAGCCAACAAAGATGCGACTTCAATTGGCAGACCGGTCGGTAAGGTACCCGAAGGGAATTGTCGAGGACATTCTCGTGCAAGTTGGGAACCTTATAGTACCCGTTGACTTCGTGATTTTAGACGTGGGCGAAGTTCAAGATGATAAACGAGAGCATACGATTTTGCTGGGTCAACCCTTCATGGCTACAACAAACACGTTGATTGATGTGAAGAATGGAAGCATGACCTTGTCCATTTGGGATGAATCGGTCACATTCTCTATTCATGATTTCCAGGCAACTCCATCTTCATCCATGAACGCCGAGTGTTCATTCGTGGACTCCATTAATTTAATTGTGCAAGACAAATTTGAAGAGGAATCTGACACCCATAAATTTCTCGATCATGACGACGAATCTTGGCTCACCGAGAACAACGATTGGCTTGAGCCTAATTCTGAGGGGGTGATTGATCTTTGTGAGCTTGAAAATGAGGAACCGGACATTAAGCCAAAATCCGAGCTTAAATCTCTTCCAAGTCATCTCAAGTATGTCTTCCTCGAGGAAAGCGAGAAGAAGCCGGTGATCATTTTTACCAAGTTAACCGAAGCGGAAGAAGAGGCCTTAATCGGTGTTCTTAAAAAGTTTCAAGGAGCTATTGGCTGGAGTTTGGTAGACATTAAGGAATAAGTCCAGCCACATGCATGCATCATATCGTGCTGGAAGAAGGGGCAAAGCCAGTTTGAGAAGGTCAACGCCGTTTGAATCCCACTTTAATGGAAGTTGTGAAGAAGGAGATTTTCAAATTGATCGACGAAGGGATCATTTTTACTGCACCCGATAGTGAATGGGTGAGCCCCATCCATGTGGTATCGAAGAAGGGAGAAATCATTATTGTTGAAATTGATAAGGGAGAAATCGTGCCAACACGGTTGACGACTGGGTGGCGAATGTGTATCAACTTCAGGAAGCTTAATGCCGCCACGAGAAAGGATCATTTTCCACTTCCTTTCATTGATCAATTACTTAACAAGTTGGCCGGGCACCAATATTACTGCTTTCTTGATGGTTTGTCCGGGTATTATCAAGTTGCCATTGCACCGGAGGATCAGAAGAAAATGACGTTAACTTATCCATTTGGGATATTTGCCTTTCGACGAATGCCCTTCGGTTTGTGCAATGCGCCGGCAACTTTCCAACGTTGCATGCTATCTATCTTCACAGATATGATCGATGACTTCCTTGAGGTAATCATGGATGATTTTTTAGTTTTTGGCCCTTCCTTTACTTCTTGTCTTGCTAATTTGTCTAGAGTGCTTGAATGGTGCATAGAGAGTAGTTTAACGTTAAGTTGGGAAAAGAGTCATTTCATGGTTAAACGAGGTATTATGCTTGGTCATGTCGTATCTAGAAAAGGTTTAGAGGTATATAAGGCTAAAGTTGATGTTATTGAAAACTTGCCGCCTCCCACAAATGTTAAAGTTTTCCGTAGTTTCTTAGGGCACGCGGGCTTCTATCGGCGATTTATAAAAGACTTTTTGAAAATTAGTCACCCGCTGTGCCATTTGCTAGGTCTTGATGTGCCATTTGTTTCTTACGAGTCATGCTTGAGTGCGTTTAAACTGCTTAAGGAAAAATTGACCACGGTTCTGGTGGTCGTTGCCCCAAATTGGTCCCTTCCCTTTGAGATAATGTGTGATGCATCGAACAACGCCGTGGGGGCTATTTTGGGACAACGATTGGATGGTCTCCTCCGTGTGATTTATTATTCGAGTCTTATGTTGAATGAGGCTCCGAGGAACTATACCACCACTAAAAAAGAACTTTTAGCTGTGGTGTTTTCTTTGGAGAAATTCCGATCGTACATTATTGGTTCAAAAGTGATTGTCCATAGCGGTCACGCGACTCTTCATTACCTTTTTAACAAAACCCAAAGTAAGCTGCGTCTGATCCATTGGATACTTTTACTTCAAGAATTTGATGTAGAGATTAAAGATAGAAAGGGTTGTGAAAATGTTGTCACAGACCATTTGTCTCATTTAGATAGAGAAGGAAATGTGAATGAACAAGGTTGTATAGATGATGTTTTTCCTTATGAATTGACTTGTGCTATTTCTTCGCATATAATCCCTTGGTTTGCGATATAGTTCACTATCTTGCTTGTGGCTATGTGAGGGCCTATTTATCCTTCCAAGAACGGAAGAGATTTCTTTCTAAGTGCTGGGATCATTTTTGGGATGACCCGTTCCTTTTCCAGTTCGGGAAAGATGGAATTATTCGACGATACATTCCTGAGGAGGAGCAAAAGAGCATTTTATCATTTTGCCACGATCAATAATGTGGCGGCCATTTTGGAGGACAGAAGACTGCTTACAAAGTCCTCCAATCGGGATTCTATTGGCCGGGTTTGTTTAAGGATGCTCATGAATTTTTCAAGTCATGTGATCGCTGCCAACGTTTGGGAAATATCGACAAACGTGATGAATGCCGCAAACGAGCAATATTTTCATAGAAATCTTTGATGTATGGGTAATAGAACTCATGGGCCCATTTCCGACATCGTTTGGTTATGAATATATCTTAGTTGTCGTTGTTTTTGTGTCCAAGTGGGTAGAAGACATTCCCACGAGAACGTGTGATGCCAAGGTCGTGCTCAAGTTTTTGTAGAAAATATATTCAGTCGGTTCGGATTTCCACGAGCAATTATTAGTGATGGAGCCGCACATTTCTGCAATAAGTCATTCGACAAATTGATGATGAAGTACGGGGTTAAACATAAGGTGGCCATGGCGAAACACCCTCAGACATCGGGTCAAGTCGAGATGAGTAATAGGCAAATCAGAGCTATTTTGGAGAAGATCGTTCAGCCGAATCATAAAGATTGGTCGGCTAAGCTCATTGATGCTCTTTGGGCATACCGAACGGCGTACAGGACTGTTTTGGGAACTAGCCCTTACCAGATGGTATATGGCAAGGGGTGTCATCTTTCGGTCGAGATGGAGCACCGAGCTTATTGGGCGATCCGTGCGGTCAATTTCGATTTTACACAGGCTGGTGCTACACGGGGACTACAAATTGAAGAACTTGATGAAATGCGTAATGAGGCCTACGACAACGCGGATATTTACAAAAAGAAGGTGAAGGCCCAACATGACAAGAAGATCACGGCTAAAGATCTTCGAGCCGGTATGCAAGTTCTGCTGTTTAACTCTCGTCTCCAGTTGTTCCCTAGAAAACTCAAATAACGATGGAGTGGTCCGTTTCTGGTTGAAGAGGTTTTGCCGTATGGAGTTGTGAAGCTGGTCAACGAAAAGACTAATGAAAGTTTTCAAGTAAACGGCCATCGAGTTAAACCATACTTTCAAGAATCAGGGGTGAATCATGCTAAGGAGACTGCGACTCTCATTGACCCGTTCTCGACATAGATGGTCTGAATTCGTCAAGCTATTGACGTTAAAAAAGCGCTCTTGGGAGGCAACCCAAGCCTTTTCATTTTGTTTGTTTTTGTGTGTTTTGTTTCTTTTCGTTTCAGGTTCCCCTCGACTTTAAAGCCCATTAGATGGTCTTAGATGCTCGACTCATCACCAAAAGTGTGATTCAGGGACGTATCTCTCTATCTCTTACCTTTTACCATACTTAGTTTAATTTTTTGTATTATACAATGTGGACATTGTATGGTTTAAGTGGGGGGGGGGGGGGGGGTTGTCCTTGATTTGGTTAGTAAGTTCTTGTATGCTTGCTTGTGGTTGATTTGAGTTGTGTGTATTTATAATGATTGGAACCTTGAAGAAGTGACGTGGTTAGATTCTTTGGTTAGGATATTTAGACTTTCGTTTCGTTCAAACAATAGTGTAATTATGGGGTTGAAGACACTTTGGTTATGAAGTGTCTTGTTCCCTGTTCTAGTCTTGTTGCATTCCAAAGGGTTGAATACTCTCTACTAGACCTGTTCTCTGATACCCTCTATAGGAATTTATGTAATTTTTCTTTTTATTTTGGAGACGTTAATACTTCAAATGCTGAATTTGAAAAATCATATCAGTTGCACCTAGCAACGTAACATCGGAGTCAATGAACTCTCATTTTTGATGTATGTATATTATGCTCGTTTTGTAACTCATCTTTATGGGTACTTGTAAAAGAGAGAGAGAGAGAGAGAAAGATAAGAAAAAGAAAAGAAAAAGAAAGTATAAGTACAAGAAGAGAAATCCTTGTACAAGTTAAGTTCTTATTTTCGTTTTTATTTCTTAGATTGTATTGTTAAAGAGGTGTATAGATAATTGGGCTAGTCGGGTGATGACTTGGCGGTTTGAACAGGGTTAGACTTTGGCCGAGGCATGGATGAGTGACGTACATGGAGGTCAACTCATTACTTTTAGGTGTTCGGAAGCTAGTCTAAATCTCTTATCTCAACGTTATCATGTCATCCTTTTAGTTGAATTTCCAGTCGATGAAATGCATTAGCTTCTTGAATCATTTGAATACATTAGTGATTAGGTCATTGGGTAGTTAGCTTTTCCTAGTCTACATCTAGATTCGGTTTTGCTTGAGGACAAGCAAAAAGCTAAGTGTGGAGGAGTTGATTTGTACATTTTTGTATGTGATTTTCGTGTGTTTTTGCATTGTGTTTTGTTTGCTTTTATGTGTTTTAAGTTTATATTTTTCTCGTTTTTCTTCCTTTTGATATTTTTCATTTAGTATCGTGTTTAATATTTTTATACTCTATTTTATAAGTAATAATTTAATTTTGCTTAATTTCTGGTTTCAGCTTCAATACGAAGAAGACGAGACGCACGACATGCTACCGACGTCCGCAGCCAGCACCGCATCGACGCCGGGAGACGCCCATGTCGGTCGATGATAGTTCGATGCATAGCTGTAGTAGCATCGATCCTAGCTCCGTCGATCGACATACCTGTAAATGCAAACTTGCAGTCGCATCGATCCGTGCACGCGTCGGTCAACGCACTGCCTG
The DNA here is from genome assembly GCA_014905375.1 of Phtheirospermum japonicum. Taxonomy (NCBI): domain Eukaryota; kingdom Viridiplantae; phylum Streptophyta; class Magnoliopsida; order Lamiales; family Orobanchaceae; genus Phtheirospermum; species Phtheirospermum japonicum. Next base: position 1,308,728 of record BMAC01000240.1, read on the forward strand.
GTCGACGCGAGCAGACTGACTCGCGTCGGTCGACGCTCTGGCAGTTGAGTAGTTATTTTCGGTAAAAATCTATAAAAAAAAAACCGTTGGTTTCTTCAAAATTTCATCAGATATACTGGGGGGAAGGTTCCAAAACGTTCAGATACCTCAAGTCCCTTTCCATCCAAATTAAATTGAAGATTTCAGATGATGATCAAGCCATTTCCTTCGTTTCTCGTTCGTTCATTTTTAAAGATATTATTTCGTTGTTGTAGATCATTCGTCTGTTACTGGTTTTATATGAATTATAAGTTTCCTGTACTTTTTTATTTACTTTTGATTTAGCTTTTAATTTTGTACTTTCATTCGGCTTGTTATTAGTTTAGTAACTCAAGCACGATTTACTTTTAATTTGCTATTTCAATTATGTTTGTTTTCTCGTTTTATAAATCCTAGTTTTTATTGATTTCAATTAGTTTTAATTTTTGTATGCTCGTTTTCAAATTCGTAGTTATAGAAACCCCTTCCCGAAAATGGATCGTGTGTTTAGTTATAGAATTGTTGAACAAACATTTGTAGACGCCGATTGCAATTCCTTGTGATTCAACTCGAGTCAAGCTTATCGCCTACAATAGCTCCGTTCTCTTGCGGACGAGCTTTATATTTTTAAAGCAAAAAAGTTCGATTCACTCTCCTTTTATTAGACATAACCGGGATGACTTGACCCGTATTTTCGCTGCTTCCTTCTTATCATTTAGCAGATCTCCCTTTTCCAGGTATGATCTTATGAGGGAGCGCCAACCTTCGTCTTCTTCTAACGTGTTTACTTCCTTTTTCCCAGATTCTTGATACGCCATGAGCAAGGTGATTACTCTCTCTTGAAAATTTGTTGTCGAACTGGTGATCTTGGCCAAGTAGTCTGCTCGGCCATTCTCTTCGTGGGGAATTTGAAATACACTCAAGGCGTCCATGGTTTTGGCCATCTCATGAAATTGGGCGAGGTACTTGATTTGCATCTTTTTGTACATATTTTCATTATCGTTTTTGTTTCACGTTGCGTGTATTTCGCTTGCTTTTTGTTGCTTTAGGAGTCGGGTTGGCCGTTTTTCGTATTTCTAGATTTTCTTAGTTTTTGTACGTTTTGTTATTAATTTTCGTAGTTTTTCACGTTTCCATTTTTCTTGGCCGTAGGACGTCCAAGAGGGGCCCACGCTCGTTTGGGATCGTCGATACTCGACTCGGGATTGGACAGACGAAGCAAGGAAACGCAACGGACGAGGTTCGACAAGCCGGCGGACGCGAAAAGAACGAGAAATCGAGCCGGGTGCTGGAATCCAGTCGATCGAATGACCTTGAAGTCGATCGACTGGCCCGCTAAAATCGACTGGATTCCAGCGAGTTTTGAAGTTTTTGACATGGCAGTCGATCGACTGCCGTCGATCGACTGGTGCCCCAAGATCGACTGAATTACAGGGCTTCAGGCCGTTTTTGGCATCGCAGTCGATCGACTGCCGACAACACCGATCGACTGCTTCTTCTCAGTCGATCGACTGAAAAGCAGGAATTTTGAAGATTTAAGCAATCATACGTCATTTCAAGAGGACAACTTGCCTGATAGCTTTCTTCCCCAAGAAAGCTTCTCCAACTCCAGAAAACACTGCACTTTTCATATTTTTACMTAGTTTTAATTCCTATAAATTCTAATAATTAGAGATAGATTAGTTAAGTTTAGATCTTAGCTAGTTAATGTTCAAGCTTTGTTTCAAGATATCTTTTGTGAAGAATCATCCAGCTTTCAAGCTTTCTCATTCAAGCTTTAGTGTAATCAAGTACATTTGGTAACTTCTTTCCTTTAATTCCATGTTATTTTATCTTGATCTTGTGTTAAAGTTTGATTCTTGCTTGTGATTGTTTTGATCATTTAAAATCTCTATCTTTATTTTCTAGCTTCCTAGCTTATGAACTTATGCTTTTAAGTTATTAAGTTGAAACCAATTTCTAATTTAGTATAAGTTTATTAAGATCTTCCTTTTAAAACCCTTAAATTAATGTTAAGAATTTTGTTGACTTATTCAAATAAGTTGACTTTAATTTTCCCTCCATTTTACTAATATCAAATAATTAAGTTTTTAATAAGTTAATTAGTTTAAATTGATCGTTTTTAATATAAGCTTTAATTTCCTTTAAATGTTTTAATGTTTTTAAATCTTAATTTTCAATTTCAATCTTAGTTATAGAAACCGAAAAATGATTATCGCTTTTCTAGGGTAAATTAGTTTTAGCAAAACCGACGATAAGAACAATAAAGAAAACCGACGGCCGATCACATCCATCCTCGAGAGACACGACTCGGGACAACTCACCGCATCTACAGTCGACTCCGTACTATTGCGGAGACGATTTCTAGAGCGTCGAGAAATCTTCGATCAAATTTTGGCGCCGTTGCCGGGGATGGATTAAGGCCAATGGCATTCTTAATTATTCTTATTGTCGTCGTAATTAATTAGTTAGCAAATTGTTTTATATTCGATACGCGTGATCTTTTTGTTGTTGTTGTGTATGCAGGGTAGACGATCGCTCAGACAGGAGTTGACTCCATTCTTGCCGAACCCCGAGAGGTTGCGACGAGACGCACGAGCCGCTTCAAGGCAAGACACGTCCGACGTCCCGTTGCCTCCTTTATTATCTTCGTCAATAGACGAGCAAAACATGGCCACTCCGTTTGAAAATCCTACGCCCCCTGCCCCTGCCCACGACAACCAAGGGGTTCCGCCTCCACCGGTGTCGACCGGCCCCGCAACGTCACCTCAAGCGGCGACTCATCAAGACCCACACCCGGTTTTCGCGACGACGTTCGACCAAGGGGGAAATGGTTTTACGAACCAAGACCCCCAAAGTTCGAACACTCAGTTTCACGGGACGCCCTACCAAGGCCCGATAATCGAGGGGCCACCGTTCCCATATCAACCGCCGTTCCAAGTCCCGAGACAATTTCATCAAGGTCCACACTACGCCCCTCACACGCACGAGCCTCGATTTCCGCATCCGACCGGGCCCGTGCCTCAATTCCGAAATCCGATACCTCAAGACTATCCACGAGCGCCCGCCGTCAACGAAAATCCTTATGCCGCTCGTGATATCGGAGGACACCCTTTCGCCACTCCCGACGGGGGTCCCACCAACAGTATAAAAGAAGTGTCGAGGCCGTACATGGGCGACTTCTCCTCTTGTATTCGATTGAGCCCCGAGGCTCTCGAATACGACTTGCGGCCGATAGATTTGAATCGACTACCTACGTTCCACGGCCTACCGAACCAAGATGCCCTGCAATTCCTACGAGTCTTTTCATATACGGTGTCGAGCTTTCCGCGCCAAGGACTTCATATCGACCAAATCAAAATGAGGTGTTTCCCATACACAATGAAAGACAAGGCCGTGGATTGGCTCATGACCTTGCCGTCTGACTCCCTTACCAATTGGGATATGGTCACCGAGCGATTCATGGAAGAATACTATTCTCAAGAGAAGACGGCCGACTTTAGAGCTAAGATTMCCTCGTTRCGACAAGCGAGCGACGAAACTTTCTACGAGGCATGGGAGCGATTCAAGGGGTACCTTACTAAGTGCCCACACCATCGGTTTACCGGCGACTTTTTGAATCAGTTTTTCTATAATGGATTGGCATTCGCATCGAAGCGAATGGTGAACAACGCCGCCGGGGGGAATTTAGACGGCCGATCAACGAGGGAATTATACGACATCTTTGTAAACATGGCCGCCGATGATCAACGCATGAATATCTTGGAGCGAAAGGAGCACGTAAAAGAGGTCTCGACAAGTGCTGAGCCCGAGTGGGCCCGTAAGATCGCCGAGCTAGAAAGCCAAATAGCCTCCCTCATTCAACCGCAACCATTTCCGAATTCGATGGAGATATGCCCCTCGTGTGGAACTTCGGGTCATGGGGCAAGTGCATGCCCTAAAGCTTACGAACAACCGAGCGGATTCGACGAGCAAGCTTATGCGGTACAAGGTTATCAAGGCTATCGACAAGGAGCTCCATACCTACGAAGGGACCATCCTAACTTRAGATACGGAGACACGTKCCAAGCTCTAATGCCACCCGGTTTTCAAACACACCAACATCGTAATCAAGCCCCGATGGCACAACAAGCTCAACCACCGCGCCCTCAAATCCCGTATGCCGCTCGACCGCCTTTTCCACCTCCTCAAGCACCATTCCCGGCTCCCCACGACCATCCAACACCGCGACAATCAAACCTCGAATCCGTCTTATCCGAGCTAAGCAAACGACTCCTGAGCTTGGAGACACAAATGGGACAAATAGCTACGGACGTCAATGAGCTAAAACAAGCACAGGACAAAGATAAGCTACCAAGTCAACCGGCCCAAGCCCAAGCCGTTCTCCGAAGTGGCAAGGTGGTAGACAACAAGGTCGCCTTACCCGATGACGGACCTTCGACGAGCGTTCAAGAGGATCGTGCTACTCCGGATTCGAACGAGCCCGCAGCCGCTCCTAACCCTCCCACATCACTCTCTAGTGGCGAGGCGAAGGGGTCCCAGGCTGACGGGGGTTTACATAAGTCCGCCACGCCGTACCGACCTCCGATTCCATATCCGAGCCGTATCCGATCGACGAAGCAAGACGACCAATTCCTCGAGCTATACAAGATGTTATCAAAGGTCAACATTAACCTTCCTTTGCTCGACATCATCCGAAATATCCCAGCTTACACGAAGTTCTTCAAGGAGCTAACATCGAAAAAACGCCGATTCGAAGAAAATGAGAAAATATGCATATTGAACGCGGCAAGCATTGCCCTTAGCAATACTCTACCACACAAATAAGGCGATCCGGGGAGTTTTTGTATAAAGATTACCCTCGGAAATGGCAAGGAGACACGAGGAATGCTTGACCTCGGCGCGGGGATTAACTTGATGCCCTATTCCATTTTTAAGCAATTAGAGCTCGGCGATCTCAAAGAAACGAGGATGTGTTTGCAACTAGCTGATCGATCTGTCCGATACCCGAAGGGTGTGGTTGAGGATGTGTTGGTACAAGTCGGGAGCCTCATTGTGCCGGTGGATTTTGTGATATTGGACGTTGGGGAAGTAAGAAACGAGGGCCGAGAACATACTATATTACTCGGGCGGCCCTTCATGGCCACGACGAACACCTTGATCGGTGTAAAAAACGGGAAGCTGTCTTTCTCGGTTTTGGGCGATACGGTAATTTCTCGATTCATGACTTGGGAACCGTTCCGCCACCCTCTTTTCATGCCGATTGCTCTATGATCGACCCAATAGAAGAACTAGTGGAGGAAGCCGCTAAGGAGATTGTGAACGAGGATGTCGAGGACAAGAAGTGGCGAGCGATTCGATCAGAAGGGGCTATCGATATATTCGAGTTATCAAGCGTAGAATCACCCCTTTGGGAAAAACCGGAGCTCAAGACCCTCCCGAGCCATCTCAAATACATTTACTTGGAAAGCGAAGAGGCCAAACCCGTGATCATCTACGCCGAGCTTTCTCCGAGAGACGAGGCAAGATTGGTAGACGTTTTGAAGAAGAACAAAAAGGCAATAGGGTGGAGCCTAGCCGATATCAAGGGCATAAGCCCCTCCACTTGTATGCATCGGATCATCCTTCAAGAAGGAGCGAAACCATCGAGGCAAAGCCAGCGACGACTAAACCCGAATCTAATGGAGGTCGTGAAGGACGAGATATTGAAACTCGTGGCCGAAGGGTTGATATTCTCGGTCGGGGAGAGTGAATGGGTAAGCCCAGTCCACATGGTGCCGAAGAAGAGCGGGATAACCGTAATCGAGAACGAAAAGGGCGAACGTGTAACGACCCGTGCAACCACCGGTTGGCGAATGTGTATAGACTTTCGAAAGCTCAACGCCGCCACCAAGAAGGACCACTTTCCGCTTCCGTTTATTGATCAAATGCTGGACAAGCTCGCGGGGCATCATTCATACTGTTTTCTCGATGGATTGTCCGGATACTATCAAATCGCTATCTCGCCGGAGGACCAATCCAAGACGACGTTCACGTGCCTTCGGCACCTACATGAAATTGGGGTCGTCGAGCGAACGACGTAAACCAAACGCGCTTCGTGGGAGGCAACCCACGACTTTCTAACTCTC
>BMAC01000240.1:1322532-1391898 GCA_014905375.1 Phtheirospermum japonicum
AAATTAAAGCTTATATTAAAAACGATCAATTTAAACTAATTAACTTATTAAAAACTTAATTATTTGAAATTAGTAAAATGGAGGGAAAATTAAAGTCAACTTATTTGAATAAGTCAACAAAATTCTTAACATTAATTTAAGGGTTTTAAAAGGAAGATCTTAATAAATTCCTTTAAATGTTTTAATGTTTTTAAATCTCAAATTTTCAATTTAAATCTTAGCTATAAAACCGAAAAATGATTATCGCTTTTCTAGGGTAAATTAGTTTTAGRAAAACCGACGATAAGAACAATAAAGAAAACCGACGGCCGATCACATCCATCCTCGAGAGACACGACTCGGGACAACTCACCGCATCTACAGTCGACTCCGTACTATTGCGGAGACGATTTCTAGAGCGTCGAGAAATCTTCGATCAGTACTTTTGCATGTGCTCTTCCCTTGTATCAAATTCTCCCTTTATCTGCTTATACACCAATTGAGAGTCCACACGTGCACATATCCGCTCTGCCCCCAGCTCCTTATCCATATGTATCCCTCTCAACAAGTCCTCGTACTCTGCCCCGTTATTGGATAAACAATAGTTCAGTCGCACCGCGTATTCAGTGGTGACTCCTTCCGGGTCTATCAATACTATTCCTACACCACATCCTAGGTTTCCCACTAATCTGTCTGTGTATATTATCCATTCCTTCTTCTCTTCGGGAGAACTGGTCATTTCTTGCTAAAGTCTGCCAATGCTTGAGCCTTGATTGTTGTTCGCCCCTCAAAGTGTACATCGAACTCACTAAGCTCAATAATCCATTTTACCAGACGTCCTGAGATTTCTGGTTTGCTCATGATTTCTTTCAAAGGAAAATTAGTCCTAACAATTATCTCGTGTGAAAGAAAATAGGGTCGTAGTTTTGTCCCGACCAGAGCTAGCATGGCTCGCTCTATCTCAACATATTGGAGTTCGGAATCATGAAATACTTTGCTCCAATAATATACTGGTTTCTGCAGCCTACCCTCCTCTCTAAGGAAGATCATGCTCACTGTGTGCTTATCTACAGACAAGTATATGATCAAGGGTTCTCCCAAGACCAACTTAGTAAGTAGCGACATGCCGACCAGATGTTCCTTTAACTTCTGAAATGCTGCCTGACATTCTTCTTCCCACTGAAATCGGGCTTTCTTCCGCAAAGCTCGAAAATATGGCAAGCTCTTCTCCGCTGAGCGAGAGACAAACCTGCTCAAGGCTGCTATTCATCCTGCCAAACATTGCATTCTTGACGTTCTTCGGAGGTGCATATCTATAATGGCTTTGGTTTTCTCTGGATTAGCCTCTATTCCCTTCTCCGTGACCATGTAGCCCAGGAACTTCTTAGATCTTACCCCTAACGCATAGTTCTTTGGATTAAGCTTCATTTTGTATCTTCTCAAGGTATCGAAGGTCTCCTTTAGGTCATCAACGTGCGAGGCTGCCTTAACACTTTTGACCAACATGTCATCCACATACACCTCCATGTTTTGCCCGAGCTGGGACTTGAACATCTTGTCTACCAGCCGTTAATACGTAGCTCCTGCATTCTTGAGTCCAAATGGTATGACCACATTGTAGTACATTCCTCTCGGTGTTATAAGACTGACCTGTTTCTAATCCTCCTTGTCTAACCTGATCTGATGGTACCCCTGAGAAGCATCCATCATGCTGAGCAGTTCACAGCCTGAGGTAGAATCTACCAGCTGATCTATCCTTAGTAATGGATAATGATCTTTGGGGCAGGCACGGTTAAGATCTCTGAAGTCGATACACATCCACCAATCTTCTTCTATTTTCAGTTCTAACATGACATTTGAAAGCCATTCTGGGAATTGTATCTCTTGGATGTGTTTGGCCCGCAACAGCTTGTCCACCTCTGCCTGAATGATGGCCTCTTTCTCTGGGACAAAGTTTTGCTTTCTCTGTTTCACCGGCTTTACTACAGGGTTAATGTTGTGGTGATGCTCAACTATTATCGGGTCAATTCCCACTATATCCTGGGGAGACCAGGCAAAAACATCTGCATTGTTTCTCATGAAGGCTACGAGCTCAACCAGCACCTCCAGGTTCAAGGTCGTTCCCACCCGTACTACCCGGGTATCATCCCCTGGGACTATCTCTACCGTCATCAAATCTTCTTCACGCGGGGCCAGCTCTAGCGCAATCACCTCAGTCCTAGGTTTCTTAGACATCCTGTCCTCTCCATCTCTCTGAATACTCTCCACATATGCCTTGCGAGACGCATACTAGTCCCCTAAGACTTCACTGACCCCGTCTCTAGCAGGAAATTTCAACCATATGGTAGACCGAAATAACTTCCTGGAACTGGCTCAAGGATGGTCTCGCCAACATGGCATTATATGAGGACGGGGCATCTACCACAAAGAAGCGTACTAATCTGGTTTTTCTGAATGGATCCTCTCCCAGCGAGACTAGGAGGTATACCGCCCCAACTGCCGCAGAGCTCCCCCTACAAAACCGACCAATGAGGTCATGACCTCCTCTAATTCTAAATCAAAGTTTAATTTCTTAAAGCAATCGTAAAATAGGATGTTGAAAGAGTAGTTTTAGTGGTTTTGAAAATAAAGGTTCATTTGGATTAATATTATCGGAGATCGATTTGATTGAAGAATCAAAGTGTTTATAGCTTTGAAAATTAAAAGAAAATGAAAAATAAGCAAATAAACTAACTAAAATAAACTAGGAAATTGAAATTGCAAGTTGGTCGGATGCCTCGTCGTATGCCTTGATTGAAATTGCAAAGCAATATTGAAAATAAGCAAGTAAAAGCAAAGTTTCATCAAATACAACTAGACTAGCCTAGAGTACAACCATGCTTGTATGAACATAAATTCTAGAAAAGTGCAAGTTGACAAAAATTAAAAGCATCAATAGAAAGAGCATAAAAAGTTGACGTTAAAGTTTTAAAGTTTACCTAAAATAACAAGCAACAAGAAGTAGATCTAGGATTTAGCATGAAATAATGCATGAAATTTTAATTCAAAATAAAGCATATGAGAAACTCAAAATAAAGACGATCTGAGACTTGATCTATGATCTAGATGTGTCACTCATCTAGATTCCATGGACAAATCACAAGATCTAACAAGAAATCTAAGAGTTAAGGCAAAAAGCATAAATTAAAGAACATGCATGAAATTGAAGAACAAAGCATGAAAACAAAAGAAAGCTCCAAAAACTTGAATGAAATTACAATCAAAATAAAATCCAAGGGAGTACTTGAATTCTTCATAGGCTTACAAACCCAAGGCAAAGCTTGAAAATTAAAATCTAAGAACTAAAGAGAGAACTTTTATCCAAACCCATGCTAGAGTAGGGAAAATGAGAGATAAAAACAAAAAGTTAAAGTTCTTTCCTATTTATACTAGGTTTAATTGGGTTTAAATGGGTCGATTTGGGCTTTAAAGGCTTAATTTCCCGGGTTTGACCAAGTTTGACCCGAAATGGGCTCCCTAGCCACTTGGCTAGCCCTTTTGGCTTGGTTCGCTCGGTTTTGGATGAGCCTTAACAGGTGCATGGGCACTTGCGGGCAAGGAAACAGGCGGGCACTGCTTTGGGCGTTGGTGGGCGAAGAAACAGGCGCGGAAGTGGGCATGCGAATGGGCATACGCCAGGCGCTGCCTGGCGTGTGAGGCTGGGCGCCACTCTGCGCGCTGCTGGGCAAGGCGCTAGGCACTTCTAGTGAGAACTTGGGCGCCAAAATGGGCACCAGGGCGCTGCCTTGGGGTGCTACACCTTAGGCGTGAATTTGGGCAAACCTGGGCCACCATTCCAGAATGTTAGCCACTTTGGAGCTTGCTCTGGGCACCGATTTGGGCATGCAAATAGGCAAGGCTGGGCTTGAGTTTTGGCCTCCATGCCTTAGCTTGAATTCTAATCATTAAGCCACCTATTAAATGAGAATTTTGAATATCAAAACCCAAGAATTACACCAAACCTCCAATTAATTGAAGCCATTTAACCCAATTAAATATAAAATTAACAAGAAACACAAAAACTACAAAACGAGAAAACAAATGAATAACCTAACGAAACTCGATTAAAAACTACTAAAATCAATATAAAACTTTAATTAAAAACACGAGAAAAACACCAAAATTACATGCAAAACAGATGTCCACGGAGCTACCCGTATCCACAAAGACTCTTCGCACGTTGTAGTTAGCGATGGTGGCAGTTATTATTAAAGTATCTATATGAGGTGCAAGAATACAATTCTCATCCTTGGATCCAAAGCAGATGTTTGGCCTCAGGGCTAACTGTCTGACCTCACTTGTCTTTCTTGACAGATCTCTCGCGGCTCGCATGTAATTATTCTGGGCACATCGCGAGTGCTCGTCCCAGTCCCCTCCTGTAATCATTTGGATATCTCCCTTTATCTCCTTGGCTTGGTTTTCTCTTTTGCCGCTACTACGGCTTCCCTCTTACTCATGTCTATTACCCCTGGTGTCGGTCCCATCTAAAGGGTTCAGATCAGGGCTCCTCCCTCCTTGTGTGCACGAACTCTTTGAGGTTCCCTACCCTCACCACCCTCTCCAGCTCATCATTCAGATGCATGCACTGGTCTGTTTCATGACCATATTCGTTATGATACCTGCAGAATCGATCAGATCTATCCTTTTTCGGCTTTTGTACGTATGTTCTTGGCCATTTGAGGTCAGGATGTCGTTCAATGGCCTGAAGTATCTCCCCCTGTGGCGAGGCTAAGGGTGTGTACTTATCAAACCTGGGTCGTCCCTCTCCCAAGTCAGTTATGGGTTTCTTCAGCTGTGCCTTCTCGTCCCTATCAACTCGCTCCCTTTGTCTATCCCCATCATCTTTCTGTCTTAAGGCCTCCTCCAGATGGATATATTTTTCAGCTAGTGCTAGAAGTTCGCCGAACGTCTACGCTGGAATAGAAAATAAGTTTTTCTATCCACATATTTGATTTTAAAAATACAAACAAATATAATTTCTCCTTTTATTTTTTAACGTAAGAATATATTTGGAAAAATTATGTAAAATCTCGGGAAAAGGACAGTTGTACCCTAGTTTTATATACAATCTGACAAATATACTTAAACATCCTAAGTATACCTAATTACTCATTTTCTTTTCAAAAATATTACCCAAATCCCCGATTTACTCCCTTCTTAGATACAGAAAATCAACTAAAATCAAAGTTTAAAAATTATGCGGCCTCAAATCCTCCGTGTTGCAATTTTTTTAATTCAAAGCCTGAATCCAAGCACAATCTCGTAGCAACTCAAATCCAGAATCGAAGCTAGAAACCTCGAGAAATTATAGAAAATCAAAACTAGAAATCGCAAGAGAACTCGAATTCACAAACCTCAAAAAATTACAGCAATTGAAAATCTTGAATTGCAAATAATTCAAACCAGCAAAACCACAGAAAATTATAGAACTTTGGATTCATAATCAGGCAGAAATCACAACAGCATAGGTGATCAGAGAGTGAAGATGAATCTTTAAAAACGAAGAAGTTACGATGAAAATACAAAATATATTAGGTAATTATTTCTATTTTAAATTTAGTGTTATGATACATATTAATTGTTTCGAGAATAAATTAATTGACAATGAAAATTTTGTATCAAAACACATTTTGATTTGTTTTCTTTGTTCTGAAATTTAAATTGTATTATTTTCAGCATATTTCACATTAAATCGATGATATCATATTAAATTTGTGTAATTAAACTTATTGATGTTGTGATTGTGTTTTGTGTGTCATTATTTAAAAACAAATCATTGTGATTGTTTTGTTTTTGTTTCTTTGTTGTATATTTCCTATTAAATTGATGATTGTGGATGAATTTTTTGAATCTGTGCCTGTCGTTGGTGATTATATAGTTTGCAGATGCTTATTTTCAATTATTCTCCTAATTGTTCATATACTGTTTCTTACATGTTTCTGAAAAATAATGATGTTTCAAATATTCAAAATTCATTGATATTTCTCTAAGATCTTATAGAATATGTTTCAAAGTGCTTCTTCCATTTGAAATATATTCTATTAGTGTAAGATATTTGGGTGTGTTTTAGAATGTATTGCTTCATTTATGTATCCAGTTGATTTCCAGTCTGTTTTATCATGATATAGATGCATGTAGATGGGACCCATTTCAGCATTAGTTTACCACAATGGGCAGTGGAAACAAAATAAGTCTTACACCAACTTTGAAACAACAGGGATACTTGTTCCAAATGACTCCACAATCACAAATCTAAGAGAACTTTTAGAAGAGCAAATATAAATCAACAACGAGGAAGAAACAATGCAGATTACGTACCAGTTAAAGGAAGGGCTGCCACCAATGATGATTCAAACTAACTTGAATTTCAATTTCTACTTACAAATAAAGGCCAAGGAAGAGATTTGATGAAATTTCCTCTATGCATCGACATCATCGTCAACAAAGAGAATTTCTTCCTTATAGAGTCAAGAGAAACAAGCCTACAACATATCAAAGATATTTCTAAAATAAGCACCTCAGGAAATACAAACTCATGTCAATAAGATGGAAACAGGTGTGAAATAAGTAACAGCATATCGATAGAGGCATCAACAGTCGGTAACATGGATGAAACATTCATCGACTTTACTAACATTGTCTATAGAAAAGTGAAAAAAACTAAAATTGTGCAAATTGAAGGATCAAGACATGAAAATGATGAATTTAAGTCAGGATATATTTGAATACAGAGAGGTGTTAGCGAAACACATGGCTTCGTATGCTTTGAAGAATCACTTCCAATTCAGAGTAAAGAAGTCGTGCAAGAGATAATATAATATACGGTGTATTGTTGAAGATTGTAATTATCACTTGAGAGCATCCGCAAATATTCAGACGACGAGGTTCATAATCAGAAAATAAGACAACAACTACACTTGTCTGCCGGATCAAAGGATGAGTGGTAGAAAGAACGCTATTACAAAACTTGTTGCGGACCTTATAAAATAAAAATACCTCAACAACATCAAAGCGGTGTACACACCGACATATATCGTGAGGGACATGAAGGAAAAGCATAAAGTAAACTTGGGATACAAAAAGGCATGACGTTCAAAAGAGAAAGCACTCGAGATTTTGAGAGGGAAGCCAAATGCATCCTATCAAAGCTATCGGCTTACCTCCTTATGGTGAAGAAAACAAACCCTGGATCAGTTGGAGTGATACTAAAAACTAAGGACAATGATTTCTTATTCTTGTTCATGGCACTAACCACATCAATTAAAAGATGGAAATACTGCAAGTCAATAATTATTGTGGATGGCACTTTCTTGAGAGCGAGTTACGGGGGAATATTATTGTTCTAAAGCACACAGGATGCGAATGGAAGAATTATCCCTTTAGCTTTTGTAATAGCGAGAATGACAACTCTTGGATATGGTTTTTTAAGAGCTCGAGGAAAGCCTTTGGACATAGAGAGGGTTGTGCATAGTGTCAGACAGACACAATACAATTATTTTAGTGATAAAAGAAGTACTTGTTTCATCATTGTTTCTATGATGTTTCTTGTGTGTTTCCAGTTTATGATATATTTCTAGTCTGTTTCATGCTTGTTTCTATACACCGATAAAGTCAGTATCCACATAAAAAAACATCAATTATGTAAGTTATCCTGAAACTAATTCTTCTGTGTTTCACTAATTCACTTGATTTTTACAGGTGTATCCTGAAACAGCTGAAGCGGCATAAATATACCACCTCTTAAAAACTTGAAAAAACACTTTAAAGGAGTGGCAAATAGTTGGTAGAATCCTTTGCAGGCACGGTGAAGCCTACACGAACAAAAAATTTAAGGAAAACATGTACGCGCTCAATAAACTTAATACAAGAATAAGACCATACCTTTCAAGCACCAGCTACGATAAATGGGCTCGAATCCACTGCCCAGACAAAAGATATTTTACCATGACCTCTAACATTGCAAAATCATTTAATGCTACAAATCGCCAAATGAGAACTGCAGGTAACTTCTCTGCTAGATTACTTAAGATCTATGCTTCAAAATTGGACTTGAAAAATTAGATATAAAGCAAGATTAATGTTTACAAAGATGTCGAAAACAGCAGAGGAGTATCTGACCAAGAATTACACCAGTTCTCTATCATTAAGTGTAACGTTTTAACTAACTTGTTTCTTTTATATTTCTTTTATGTTTCTGCATACGTACAATAGGTGAAGAGATCAAATGATCACATATTTAAGGTCAGTAAATATGTGAAGGTGTTTATTGTTGACTTGGGAAAAAGGTCGTACACATGCAACATGTTTTAGATGGATGAGATCCCTTATCCACATGTTGTAGCAGTATTAAAAGAAATGAATCTGGATCCTTACAACTATTATTCAGATTACTACATGAAAGAAATAATAGTTGCAACTTATTCCAAAACAGTTTATCCAATTGGGCATAAAGCAACTTGGATGCTACCAACTAAAATTCGAAATATGGTGGTTGTTCCTCCAGTTGGCATGTCAAGATCTGGAAGATCGACGAAAACAAGATACAAGGCGGCATGGGAGAAACATTTGAAAATGAATGGTGGGAAGTGTGGTGAGCCAGGACATAAAAAGAAGACATGTAGGAATGCCCCCCATAAGCACGTATTTCATAGTTACATGGTTATTACTTAACTATTTTCATATTTATTACACTTATGTTGCGCCTGCGAACACATACTACTCTATTTCTAGATTATTTTCATGTTTGATGAATTTATTTTTCTTTTGTGTTATTTGATGTTTGACTAATTGATTTTTCTTCTTGGGGGCATTGCCTTTGTTTCGTGCATGTTTTTAGTTGGTTTCCTAATTGTTTCTACACCCTAATAGTTGAGAAAAGTGAACCCTGACGGGGTAATTGATATGTTTTGTGTGTGTTTACAGTTGGTTTCTTGGTTATTTCTATACCCTAGTAGTTGGGAAAAGTGAACCATGTTTTGACAAATGATATATTTCATGCGTGTTTCCAGTCAGTTTCCTAGTTGTTTCTATACCCTAGTAGTTGGAAAAAGTGAACCTTGTTAGGACAAGTAATATATTTCATGCGTGTTTCCAATTGATTTCTTGCTCGTCTATATATTTTATAATGTATTATATTTATAAATAATATTATAATAACTGAATATATTATTTAAGATTTAGATAATGTAAAGAAATAAAAATAAATAAAAAGATAGACGGTTTCGATTAAAACCAAAGCCAAAACAATGTTGGGACTGTAACTAGAACCACCAGTCCCGGTTTTGGAACCAGAAACGTAAGGCGATGGTTCCAGTTACGGTTTCCCAGTTAGAGGAATCGGGAACGAGTGGTTCAGAAAGGGGAATTGCCTTTGGTATTTACAGTTGTTTCTTGCGTATCCCCAGTCGGCTCCTTGCTTGTTTCTATATCCTAGTAGTTGGGTAAAATGAACCATGTCAAAGCATGTATTATTTTTATAATTACCTAATCAATTAGAAATCAAATCATAATACAATCTTTTTTTTCATACACATTTATTTATTCATATAATTTAACACAACTCCACCTACCCTATATTATTTTTACAAACACAATCTATGAAAGATGTGAGACATACTACTATAATATTATTTTGTGTTTCTACATTATTTCTAATTTGTTTTGTACTTGTTTCTAAATCGTAAGGTTTAGAAGAGAGAACAATGTTTATACTTGTGTTTTGTCTCTACAATGTTTCCACTTTGTTTCGTACTTTGTTTCACGTTTGTTTCTTACTTGTTTTTACACTATAAGTAAAGAAAATTATTATTATTACTAAATGTGTGTTAATTATAAGAGTAATGTGATTTGATATGTAATTAGTTGTATATAATTTTGATATGTTTTTTTTCAGTTTTTGACAAGAAATAAAAGAATAATAATATTAAACAGACAACTCTTTGGAAGATAATTTTCTCTAAGAAAATACAGTAGTAATATAATACTTCCAGAAAAGCAATATTTCTACAGGTATTTTCTTGGATGCTCCGCCCAATTAATGGTAGGAAATATACGTATTGGTGATATTACCCATACTGAAATCGCAGCATGATTTTATTATTGCAGATTAAAAAAAGTATGTATATCACTCGGATCACAAATTCATACAAATACATTCAGCTAGCAAATATCAGTCCACTAGATTGATTAACACTGAACATGCAAAAATTAAATAAAGAAATATAATTCTGAAAGAAAACAATAGAGGGAGGGGAAGGAAAAGTTACTCAACGGAGATTTGTGCGAACACCGCTGTATCAGGCGTGGCACCAGCCAGCGTTGGCGTCCTCCACCAGTCAATGGATGTTAAAATTAATACCGGAGACCGACTTTGAGCGTTGAGAAGAGTGCCTCGGAATTTAATGGGCTATATACTGCTTGCTGCCTTTAGAGAATTCTCCGAATGAAATAGTGGAGATTTATAGGGTTTAGAGAGAATATTTTATTCTCTCCATCTCTCTCTCAAAAAAATTAACAAAAAAAAAAATTTATTTATTTGAGTACTGGAATCTTACTTAAGAGTTCGTCCTTTGGGGGGTTTGGTTTAGATCCTTTCGGCCTTTTTTGGGTATATTCATCTTATTAGTTGTATAATTAATTGTCACATAACATATCAATTCATGAATCAAAATAGCATAAAATTGAAAAAAACTGAATTGCGAACATGGATCTTAAGGAGAATGAATTGATTATGAATTAACCTATTTGTTAGATTTAGCCAGATTTGATTAGAATCAATTGGAAAAACTATTGATTTGCGAGAGAGGCGGATTATTGATTCGAATAGGTTTGTTCACCCCTTAGTTGTTGATATGTTCAGCATCCTCTTTCATTGATGAGTTCAACATCCCCTTGGTTCTTGATAAGTTCAACATCCCCTTTGTTCACCCCTTGGTTCTTGATTCGGCCATATTTGTTGGAGCCAGACAAAGAAATGAAAGAATGAGTTTCTTTCATGAAGAGCAGGGAGAGAGTGAGCGAGGAGAGAAGGCGACCGAGAGGGAGAGGCTTGTGTTAAAACCCTAGTTTCTTAAGAAAATGAAATAAATGAAAAAGAATTGTTATTTATACTTAGGCTAAAAATCCAAAAATGGTAGCATTTTAACACAAACCACTATAAGCTGACAACTCAGCATCCGAATCTGCCAAGTGATGAAACATGTCATCCGAATGAATTGCTATCTGACACATAGATCAGGTTGTCAACAACAATAACAAATAAGGTGGATTTTGGTAACAAAAAATACATCAACTTATCAACTACAAACACAAAAGGAAATATAAAAAATAAGAATATATAAAAGAAAATTTACAAATTACAAAAAATGCAAAATGAAAATAGAAACATACAATTAACAACAAAGATGAACACTTTGTTCACTGAAACTACTGCATAATAATAATAATAATAATAATAATAATAATAATAATAATAATAATAATAATAATAATAATAATAATAATAATAATAATTGTTTCGCCCTAAAAAATGTTCACCAAGAACACCTTCCTTCTTCTAGAAATGATCCTGATCTGCTTCAAAGAAAAACGTTAGAAAGGACCACCGGAGGATTTCCGGTGGAAACCTCTCCAATGCTTAAGTCTGTTAAGCGGTTTGGTATCGGAATAATCAAAATGAGAGAAATGCTCAGAATGTAATACCTCTCCTTGGTCCCCAGCCAAGCTATTTATATATCCACCCAGGTGGGGACCCTTCCGAGATCCCGGAAACAAAATCCGTGAATCTGGGTCTGTTATACCGAATGACCTGATCAGGCTATTCTCTTCTGGAAAGACCTAACCAGGCAATTTGCTCGGGGAAGACCGAGGTCAACCCAATCACCAATTTCCTTGTATTCCTGACTGACCTCAGTAAAACATTGTATGTGGGATGAGGTCAGGCCAGGACGCATCTTATCAAGATACAAGCTTGTCCCTCCATGCTCTCTTTTCTTCTTGGGGTCTTGGTTCAGGTCATCCCAACCAGTCCTGCCTAAGCTACTTTATGGCTCCCAGTCCTCAGGTCAGGTATGATTTAGGTCGTACCAATAATAATAATAATAATAATAATAATAATAATAATAATAATAATAATAATAATAATAATAATAATAATAATAATAATAATAATAATTAAAAAAAGACTAGATACTAGAATTAAAAATCCCATGAAGCCAGACACATAAATTGTTTTCAGATTGTTTCTAACAAGTTTCATGCTTGTTTCATATCCCACCAACATGAAAAATACCCCCCAAAACACATTATTATAAACAATTGTCTTATTTTATGAAATTACTACGTAGTGAACAAAAAATATAAAAAGAATTATTTGGGTTGGGCCAACATCAATGACTTTTTACCATTCTTCAGTGCATTCTCGGCTTCAATATCACTGTCTTCATCAATTACTCCATTTTGTTGCTTCAACCTGGCATGTTTGTATAGAAGGTGACTATACAGACTTTGATTCTGCACATTGAATTCTTTCATAGACGTTTCCCTTCTAGAAATGGAATATTCTTCATACAGTGTAGTGAACACCCCACAACCGCTACACAGGGGACGAAAAAAAGCATATAGTAAAGAAATGATGTAGAAACAAATAAGAAATAATTAAGAAAGAAATAAGAAAACTACTCTGTATTTTGGACAGGGATATCTTTCACTACTTTCACCTCAATGCGAGTATGAACATCCCCAGAGTAAGCACCTTCACCCACCACCACAATGTAATTTTGGTATTTATAAAATGATAGCATTGAAAGGAAATGAGGTACAAACGTTGTACTCCTTCACAACAGCCTTAGCAATCAAAACCCAATAGTCAGATTCCAAATTGTACAAGTAGATCACACGCTCCTTCACATTAAACCGTCCCAAATAAAATATTTGTAATGAATGGGAAAAAGGATATTATCGACCTCCAACCATAGCCGTCCACAAGAAATTTCATAACCCACACTACAAGAAAAATAGCAATAGACATCACCAAAAAGACATCATTTTTTTTTTCTATTCTGGTGTCTTTTTACTTTTAACATCGATTTCTTAAAAAACTGGTGTTATATTAGTATAGTCTTTTGACAATATACAACGTTTTTTCAAAACTGATGTCTGAAAACCAAGATATGAGAAATAGACATCAGTTTTAAAAAATGATGTGTATTTATATAATTTCTAATGATTAAACATCTGAGTTTTATACATCATTTTTAGAAGCCATATCTATTTATAGAAATTATTGGATCAAACTTCAGTTCTTTAGACATCGGTTTCAAGCTGAGGTCCATTAAATAATTATGATAATCCACATTGAGATCCCCTCCATTTCTTTCAAATTCCCCCAAGCTCTGAGCTAATTTACTCCATTCATTTCATCTAATCTTCGCGTTTTATCTGTTTGGCAAAATCCTCTCTCTCTCTCTCTCTCTACTTATCATAATTTTTCTTCTCTGTCTAACTTATCGAGACCTTTGGAATTAATCGGCGGCTCTCTCTCATTAGTTTCGATTCAGTGCAGTAGCTACAATGGGCGTTTCGCTTCCTCCCAAAGAGTCCAATCTCTTTAAGCTTATCGTTGTAAGTACTTTTCCCCTCCAATATTATCCTTTTCACTTTTAGTTTGCCAGAGATCTTCCTACTGCAGTGGCTCAATTTGCAATATGGCGGAGTGTAATACCCTAGGGTATATATATTCTCTGTACTCAAACTAAACCTCTATAATTGTATAGTGTACCGGCAGCGCTGGATAGGTCAGAGAGATGAGCCATCGTCAAGGTCCGCCAAAGCATCAGAACAAATTCGCTTGGAAACCTCACGGCGGCCAGAAGATCAATCCCACCGTAAAATAACCGCCTTCTCTTTCACACACACTAAACCTCCTTCTCGAATTTATTCATTATTTATTATTTATATATACTTGCGATTGCAGGAACGTGGGGGAAGCTTGAAGCCGTATTTAGAAGTAACAGGAGTTTGCCGTCGCTTTAAAACATAGATTGATTAGAAACGGAAATATGGAAAATATAAGCCCCTTTCTGAACCTACCAAATGGTAATTTTACCCTTTTTCTTGTTTAAAATCCAATACATTGTATTTATCGTCTTTCTGCTTGAAAAATCATTTACATTCAACGGTGTTCAAAGAGGAATGTTCGACAAGCTTATCACAATATCTCTATAATGGTTAGTTTTTGATATCATTTTATCTGTTTAGTTTTCTGTTCTGAAGTAACTCAAGCTTTAGAAGAAATATTTTACTGTTTGTGAAATAGTTTTTATTTTGTTATTTTAGTTATAAATGATTTTGGAGAATAATGTGTTTAGGTTTTGCTAAGGAGCATAATGTTTGCGCGAAATGTTCTTGCCAAGTTAACCACATAATCGGGAGGTAAAAAAACTCCTCATCTTTTATGATTAGTTACCTCAGAATGTTAGGGTGGAATTGGATTGATGTCTTATTAACAATGAAATCAATTGGATTTATTTATTATTATTCTTATGCAAATGAGTTTAGTTTATGCATAATTATTTTTATTCCTTGCAGAGATCTATGAGAAGTAGAAGCTGAGTAGAAGACATTGGAAGAAGTTTTCATTTTTATTACAATTGTAGCATTTAATCTGTCTTGTATTTACAAATTAAATAGTAGCTTATAATAGGTGGGTTGTGGTTCTTTTGTGTTTTATCAGTGCACATGAACTTTAATTTGGACTTAATTTGTTAATTGTAGAGGATAATGGAGAGTATACCAGTAAATGGTGAAGTTGGTGGTGCTGGTGGGGCTTATTCATACAATGCTTTGAAAACATTGGATGATGTGTGGTCTAGCATTTGCTCTTCTTCACTAGGTAATTATTTATTTATTTATTTTTAATTTTTTATTATTACTATTTTTTTTCACTTCATATAAGATTGATTAGGTTTTATTTTATATTTGACTTTAATGTATGTACATGTAGAATAAATTAATAGTGAAATTCGATTTTTTCATTTTGCCAGTTGTTGAGGAGCCCCGACAAGTGGTTTCAAATGTTCTCGATTTATTTTCTGAATCCGAGCAGGCCAAAAAATGCAACGATATTTTTGATGTTTAGCTTGGGGTGGCACATTAGTGATTTTAATTGCGATGGCTCTGAGTTGTAATGGTCTTCGTGTCGGGATTGTGGAGAAGAGTGTATTCCGAGGGGTATTATAGTCTCTTTTCACACTTTGGAATTATTTTCCAAGTTTCTTGAGAAGCTAATGATCGTTTTTTAATGGACAGAGTGAACAAGAATGGAATATATCAAGAAAAGAGATTTTGGAGCTTGTTGAATTTGGTTTTCTAAAAGAAGATGATATTGATCATGTTACAACGTCCAAGTTTAATCTATTATTGTTGATTTTGCCTCAGATTTTAGCGAGGATTGTTTAAGTTTGAATGTGTCGATGATGGCTGCGGCCAATCAGGGCAGCGTTCGAACGTATCAGAGATGGTGACAATCTGATCCCGCTAAATAGGTCGTTCACGGCAAAGCAATGCTACTGTTGGTGGCAGACAAGAGTCGCTTGTTGACCACCGATTGCTGGTATATGAGCAGTGGCGGCAGGGACGACGACGGTTAGTGTACAGCGGCGAGGCTCTGATTCTTTATGCTGGGTCCGTACATTTGGGCCTTGATTTCAGGACGAGATTTTGATCATCAGGATCTCATCTTTTTCCGGGCCCGCGATAGCCCCAAGCCAAACGGACAGCAGCAACGTCAAGTATCCGACGAGCTAGGTTGTGGGCGATGACAGAATTATGTGGTGCAGGCCGTTCACGGCCAAGTGTGCACCGGCTTCTGTTAATGGCAGGGAAGATGGTCAGGCCAATCGGAGGGCGCCTACATTTCTGTAGATGAAGGCGTTTGGTTGTGGTGGTGAATGAATCAGGTGAGTACAAGTCAATCTGCAAGAAGCAAACTGCTCCTGGTTTTTCAATTACTTCTATTTCATTGTTTCAATGCACATTCTTTTTTTTAACCAAGTCTGCTTGCTTGACTATTATAAAGTTAATATTTAATTATTTCTATTTTATTCTCTTCCATGGTTTACAGAGGCATGCACAGATAGATAGCTTTGTTTATATCTGCATAGGAGAGTCCAAGAATCTTCACTAAATATGAAAAAGTTCATAATTTAGACACTTAAGACTTGTGGTATTTCTTTGGCTATCAATTTCCAATCGTCTATGGTTAAGAGCCATGTCTTATTTTGTTTATATATTGGTTTCTTGTTGCTTTTGCCAATGTGTGATTCTGAATAATTGATAGTCATAGGTAATTTTTGAAATTGCATTTGGTACATGTTAAAACTCAATTTATATGTCTGATTATCTTATTCTCATTTATTGGTGAAATTGCATTTGATACTTTAATTTACTAAATATGTTGTGCTATGGTATATTCATACTTTGTTATATGTATGTTGCACCCTTGTCCCTTTCCATTAATTTACTAAATGTGTTGTGCTATGGTATATTCATACTTTGTTATATGTATGTTGCAGGTTTTGAGGATCCAACTGTACAAAAGGTTGCTGCAAGAAGAGGTTCTAATCATTATATACATTGATAGAGTCTGCTATTGGTGATATTAGTTCAGTATTGTACATTTGGTACTTTGTTAGTTGGTAAAATTTATATTCAGATTGATTATTGGTGGCTTGTGATATTTGAATCACACTTGCTGATTTTCAATGATTATTTTGAAATTTATGTATTATTCCTTTTATTGCTAACTTACTATTTATATGGTCTATCTTTCTTCATGAATTCTTTATTTAGGAAATATAGACAATTTAAAATTAAAAAAATATATTAAAATGTATGACAGTTTAAATGAATTAACAACAATTATAATATAAATATCCACATATGTTTTAACATCGGTTCGGAAAATTGTTGTCATAACTATGAAAGACATCGCTATTTGTTAAAGGGACATCGAATCTAAACCGTTGTTACCAAAATTGACATCGATTTTATTTTCTAGTAGACATCATTCTGAAACCGATGTCGATTGTTGATAAGACATTGGTTTTAAAACGCTGTCATAAGTCCCCCTTTTTAACACCCGGGGCTTTAACATCGAATATTTCTTTTATTGACAATAGATTAAAACCGATGTCTATTTACATTTTTGTAGTAGTGCAATGATGTAGTCAGCCATAGTTCTGTATACATTCGTTATTGAAAAATTAAGGTTCTTTCTTCTCAGCTGGTTCGATGATTTGTGTTTCTCATGAATGGCATGAAAACAACTATGGAAAAGTAAGTCGCTGGTCGTAAAGTTGACATCACAATGTCCATATTTTTCTTTCTTTCTCATATAATAGAACAACCCATCAAGATGCTGGAAAAAAAAAAGAAAACATAACAACAAAACAGAAACAACCAAGAAACAAAAAATAAAAAACACAATTGTAAGAAACAAACAATAAATAAACAAGAAATTCTAAAAAAAATAATATAAGCATTCAAGTACTCATTGGCTGTGTAAAGGCTATAAAACCAAGATTTGTTTTGCACTTCACATACACCCAACTTCAAGGAGGGTTCGATCTTGTCATCCTCAATGGAAAAATATTGTTTGCTGAAATGACATATGAAGAAAAAAGAATAATAAATAAGTCAAAAATTAATACTATGTTTTAAAATTAAAAATGTTTGAAAATAATATTTACAAAAATTTGATAAACAAAAAGAATTCATTACCCTCAGTAATAAAACCTTGTGCAAGAAACTCAACCAACCCATCCGAAGTCACATCTTCTTGAGCCTCACCCAATTTATCATCCAACACATAACTTCCTTTCACCATGGTAATCTTGGGTTTTTCAAAACTTTTTAGACGGGAAGATGCATCACCCAAATTTACAACTCTAGTCTTACATAAAACAATAGAGAAAAAAAATAAATAGGAAGTTACAAATCACTCAATAACTACCATGAATAGGTGAGAAACAGTAATGAATCATAACTGAAATAATGTAGAAATGAACCTCAGCAGAACGCACTTTCAATTCAACAGTAACAGTACACCCAATTCTGTCAAACTGAGAGTTAGTCATTTGGTCAAAAAACTCACCATCAGACTCCACGGTTGAAGGAAGAGTAACCATAATAATTGGTTCTTTAACAGTTGAACCATTACCACAAGGACCAAATAAACTTAATCCCAAGTTAAAAGAAGGAGCAGAACAAACAACAGGAACATCTTTCACTACATTGCCCCTCAATAAAACACCACCGACAACACCTTGAACGACCTCCAAAACATTTTCAACAGCAGCAGGAATCTCTTCCGCTCAACTTCTCGACCTGCTTGATCATCTGCAACCTTCTTATCCATATCAACATCCAAACTTTCACTATGAAGTTCTTTCAGAACACTATCAATGACCAAATCAATATCATCTTCAGCATCTTTGCAAACATCTTTGCCACCCTCAACAACAGCACCACCAACCTGAAAATTAGAAAACAAGATAAATAATTAACAATAACAAGAAAAAAATAATATTTATACGATGGAAAGTATATATATATATATATATATATATATATATATATATATATATACAAACACACACACACGCATATATGTAAGCACCTCGATTTTCTGCTTGATATCACCAAGTTCAGTAAAAATAGTCTCGAACTATTGTTTCAGATAAATATAAATGATTTTCTGAAAGTCATCAAAATCCTGGGATAGCTTCTCCTACTTCGAGACCACAAGACTGAGCTGTTTATCAAAGGCCTTGGATGGAGTACCAGTGGAAGCAGACTTCGTCTTATGATGTGGACGACAACGAAGTGTACTACTTTCCTCAAAATCAGAAAACCTAGTAAGGCCATACCTCGCTATCTCAGCATCTATTGGAACAATGTTCTTCAACTACAAAAACACACACACACAAAACCACAAATCAGACTCATCACAAGCACACAAGACTAGAAGTAAGTATAAAATAATTATGAAATAATTATGAGACCAAGAAGAAACAAACATAAAATTGCTATGCATAACTAAGAAATAATAATGAAATAATTATGAAACCAAAAAGAAACAGACATAAAAAATATTATGCATAACTATGATACAATAATGAAACAATTATGAAACCAAAAAGAAACAAACATAAAAAATGCTATGCATAACTAAGAAACAATAATGAAAAAAAAAACAAGAATCAACATAAATAACTACCTGCTGAGCAAACAAGTTGAAGTTCTTCTTTGTACAAACATCAAAACTCAGTCCAGTGTCCGAACAAGTCCAGTTCAGAATTCAAGGGCTGGTTTCCCCTACTATGGTGCAAATCTTGCCAACATCCTCTCGACAATACTAAAAAAACAACAACGGAAAAGCCAAAGGAAAACCTGACAATCGATAAAATTTACTCCGCTTCACCAACACCTTTTTCATCAACGGGAGCTTTCCCCTTTCGATCAAACAACACACTCTCTCTCAGATGGTTTATCGTGATGTCGAACAAATCCCTGCCCCAGTGATAAGTATCGACATGGCCATCATCAGGAAGATTGAAAAAATGTGCATTCACAGCATGTACATCAGTTAAAGCAGTAGTAAATAGATAAAAATGTAAAAAATAAAGCAACCCCGCTTTTAATGCATCATCATCATCATCATCATCAAACTAGTTAGTGCCCAAGAAAAGACTCTCAATACTCAGCCAACTTCACCATATTTGCAAAATGCTTCTGATAGAATGATGAACCCTTCAAATCAGTGGTAATTGGAGGCCTCTCACCGGCAATATTCAAACCAGTCACCAAGCCAAATTCAGCTAAACCAAACCTCAGTACCTTTCCACTCACAAGAATAGACAGCTCGTCTTTCCACTCACTCACGAATGTCTCAACAATAACGAATGAAGAAGTTGAAGCTGAACATCAATTTTTACATCCAGGAAATGCCCAAAGCATGTGTTCTTATACCGATCCAACTGAGAAGGAGGCAGATATTCTTTTAAATTTGCAATAACTCCAGGAGCATACTCGATATTCATAGGATCCGTGTACCAGTTGCTTGTTTTGATAACATACACTACCTCCTATAAACAACACAAAAGAAATAAATTAACCATTAAATAATTATCCACACACAGTGGACACAACAGCTAAAATGAAACACAGAAAAAACAAAAAAGAAACAACATATAAACAAAACATACACACAAATCAGAAAACTGCACATGCATTTTAGAAACAACTTAGAAACATAATAGAAACAACACATAAACAAAACATTGCATGAGAAAAATAATTTAGATATAACACACACAAATTGAAATAAGTAAAAAGAAACACAGCAGCAACAACAAACACACATAGAAACAAAGTACAAATGCAACTCAGAAACCCCACACATGCATCATAGAAACAATATGGAAACAACAAAGAAACAAAACAAAATTAACACAAACAAAAGGAACAAAAATATCAACAATGTAACATGACATCATAAAAATAACTTGAAAATACCACAAAAATAGGGAACAAACCAAACCTCCGTATGATATGAAACTTTCACCATCTCCTCGTCTTTTTTGTTTTTTATTCTATTCCAGATTCAACTGCAACTTTCATAGGGCTAAAATCAAATTCAGAATCTACAAAGCCAACCTTCCTCTTCTTAGGTTGTTTTGCAGATTTATTAGGAGTCAAGTCCAACTTGCTAGGAACATACTTATTTTTTATGATCGTTTTCTTCAATGATTTTTTCTTGGAATCACGGCTCCGCAAATCACGTTTCATTTGCGTTTCTTTCATATTTGCATCAACTTCTTCATCTGTAAATCTCTTTTTTTGAAGCCATCTCTAAAAAACCACTAAACCAGATTATGACTTAGATTTGATATTATTATGCACAAAAATGGAATGATTTGAACCCATTTTCATATGTAAAAATCGAACAAAAAAGGGTCACAAAAGTTTAGATTATGAGAAACTGTACCATTAATCACACAAAAAATTGATTCAATGGGAAGAACTACAATGATTTCGATCACAATTTCTATGCAAAACCCTAGAAATCGATTAGATTTTTCTTTGAGAAACCGATTGAACTAAGTCGATGAACAAATTCCCACGCATCTCTCGATTGAGTTTTGTTTTTCAGAAATCGATCGATATGTTTTGTTGAAGAAAAATTCGCATACCTCTCTCTCGATTAAATTTTGTTTTTAGAAAATAATTTAAATGCTTTGATGAAAGAGTATCACACGCCTCTGTCACTCGTTCTGTAACGATGTTTTTGGTAAAATAATGGTTCAACTACCAAAACCTGTGTAAAGTAATAGATTGGGAAAAAAAATCGATTTGGTAGATTGAGAAAGTAATTTGTAATGTCTAGTAGGAGTAGAAGTGTCATAATACTAAAAAGAAGAATATATTTTATAATTGAAATTTATTATTTTAATCGAGGGAGTATAAAAAGGCACGAAGTAGTAGTAAAACTTAAAATTATTTGAGGAAAAAAAAAAGGGAAATTTTGATCTATTTCCTAATTATTGCTATCATATCTCAAAAAGAAAATTTAAAAATCCTCTCGTGACCCTCACCATCTCCTTCTCCCTCCTTTTACTCCACTTCATCTCTCTCTAGCTGGGCAAGAAACATTATTTCATCAGGCATTCATCAGTCCAGTAGTACATGTTTTGCGTCGATTCAGTTCTTGGTATTACTTTGTACATATATTTGTTTATGCATTGTCTATAGATTTTTATTTTATGTTTTCATTTGTGTGTTTTCTGTGTATCCCATTGATTTGGCTGACATTTTCTTAACTTGTGGTCTGTGTTTCAGTCTGATTTGTTATTTGACCCAAGTTTTCTGTTAAATTTTTGTGGTCTGGTGAACTGCAGTTCTTGGAGTTCCATGCCGTCAATTAAGTCTCTCTCTCTCTATGTATATATATTTAGCGATTTGTATCGGATCTCATGAATTGGGGTTTATTGCATATGATCTTAACTAAAATTTTGATTCATGTCTATGGGTCGTGTATATTTCTGCTTAGCTTTTTCCGGGCATAATTATTATAGTGTTCAATTTTTATTCATTTTCATTTTCATTTCCGTTTCTTTTTCCTTGTTTATTTAGCTTGGACAAGGAGGGTATGCGGTATTCAGTTAATTAGCTGCAGTTTTTGGTGTTTTAAATTTATTTTGTTTGTTTCTTCTGTTCTCAAACAGAATTCTTTCCACCAAGATAACTGGAGGGCTAGAAAGAATGATTGTGATGGAGGAGTGGAAGAAAGGAAAAAGAATCGAGGGATAGCTATAGTTTTGAATTAGACTTTCGTGTGCTTCTTCGAGCAAATGACGTCTGATATGTCACAAAGTTTGAGATCGAGCAGGTCTTCATTTGGCTCTAGCAATGGGTTTGACATCCCGTCCAACAGCTCTTATGCCATCTCAAATGTCGACGATTATGATTCTGATGGTTCTAACTTTGCCCCACCGTAAGTGTTAATATAATGCATGTTCCTTTTTTCTTGTTTCCTTGATTATGTTACCCCATGAACTATTTATGTCATTTGACTTGCAGTACGCCAAATACTCTATCATCAGTTATGCCGCTTGAACTTGCCGGTGCTATTCCATTGATTGACAAGTTCCAAGTGAGTATCTAGAATTGTTTTTCTAAAATTTACAAGATATAAATAAAGCTTAGACCCAAACAATTAGTCATTGGTCTGTCTTGGAGTGACTGGAGTTTGCTATCTGCCTACTTTTTTTAGGTGGAGGGGTTTTTGAGGGCTATGCAGAAACAGATACACTCTGCTGGTAGACGTGGTTTCTTCTCTAAAAAGACAGTCGGAACGCAAGTTCGCGAGAAGTTCACCTTTGAGGACATGCTGTGTTTCCAGAAGGTAATGCATGCAATGTTTGAAGTTCTGTCTTTCTTTTAAGCTGAAAATAAGCAAACTATATAAACATTTAAGTCAACTTAAAAGTACAACATTTATATTAAAAGGGTTTACCAAAATGACACGAAGAAGAAACTATTCGTGTATATAAAAGATAAAACCATTTCATTTATACTTCAATCTTGAGAAACGGAGACCGGGAGACAATGGACGGCAATGGAATTTCTTAAAGAAATGTAGAATATGTGCTGTAGTGGTAAAGAAGTAATTGAAAATAAAGCCTGCTCCAGCTGAAAAATACCATCATTCTGAACAATGTCTTATTATATATATGGAAGTCTAAGATAATTTCAGCTTCATACTATCTAGTTACTTTGAAGCGTGCAATCAACATAGTCTGATTAGGAGGCTTTTGTACGACTCTCAGTGTAACAGTTAGTGGAGCTAATCTGCATAAATACAATGCTAAATCAGATTACATTACAATGGAATAAAGGGAGTATACCTTCTCTTTCTAGCAGCCTTGTATCTCCAATGCACCTTAATTTTCAAACTAGAGCCTGCTTAGGTTTGATGAGATATAATATGGAATAATATGAATCAAAAGTATGAGCTGTGATGCAGACATTGCACTCATTACCTTCTGGAAATACATGATTAGAAAGATGGTGTGCAATCTTACTCTCTTTCCGTAAAAATACATATGAAAAACAATAATTGTTTACACTTAATAGTGCAAATGTGTTTTGGTGGTGGTGAGGTGAGGTGGGGGTTCTTTTATCATTTGGACACGAGGAACTTGTAATATACAAGAATGCTTCTAATAGCTGTAAACCATTTTTTTGCCCATTGTAAGCTCATAGTCATTTGTGTCCCCATTGAAGAACCAAAACTTTTAAATTTTACTATTCAATGATTGTTAAAGTGATTTAATTTGCTACAAGTAATAATTTGTATCTAATTCCATAACATTATAAAGTATTAGTTGCCAGTTTACACCTCTATAGAATATAAGAAATTGCAAATTATGAAATTAAGAAAAATAGCAGAGCATACAACCCATAATCTGTAGGCCTAGCTGTGTCGCAATCTGAGGAAAATTCCACTATGTCAACGTCCATAAACCAATATCTAAATGCACTAGATGAACTATATATTCCTAATAAGTTTGGTGGTTCCTTTTGACAGGATCCTATCCCAACTTCATTGCTGAAAATAAACAGCGATCTTGTTAGTAGAGCAGTTAAGCTGTTCCAGGTTATTCTGAAGTATATGGGGGTTGATTCTTCTGATCGAGTTACTCCAAGTAGCTTAGATGAGCGCATTGAGCTTATTAGTAAACTATACAAGCATTCTTTGAAGCGCTCTGAACTTCGAGACGAACTCTTTATGCAAATCTCAAAGCAGACAAGAAATAATCCTGATAGGTATGTGTTATGTTTCAATTTTAGGCTCATTCTATTTTTTCAATGTGGATTTTTCTTATATGCATAATTTTAGATTTTGATGTGTGGGTGACATTTTGTTTTGTTTTGTTTTACGCTCTGTCATCAATAGGTATTCTTTGATTAAGGCATGGGAGCTAATGTACTTGTGTGCATCCTGCATGCCTCCTAGCAAGGAAATTGGTGGCTATTTGACTGAGTATGCACATACTGTGGCACATGGTGTCAATAATGATTCTGAAGTTCAAGTCCTTGCGATGAATACATTAAATGCATTGAAGCGTTCTGTTAAGGCTGGACCAAGGCATATAATACCCGGACGTGAGGAAATTGATGCTGTTTTGACTGGTAAAAAGCTTACAACTATTGTATTTTTCTTGGACGAAACCTTTGAAGAGATTACATACGATATGGCCACAACTGTAGCTGATGCCGTTGAGGTACTGTTCATGCTTTTGGAAGTGTCTATGCATCTAGTTCTTGATTCATTACGTTTAATTTTATTGACATCTGGTATCATGTCAAGACTATTTTTGAAGTTGTTTATATTGTTTAAACATAAAGGCTTTTATGTTTGCATGCTGATTCTCTATGGGGTTGTAATTCAGGTGTATGCCAACTATCTTAGTTGCTGTAGTCTTTCTCGTGGTCGTTAGGAGATGTGCTATGCCTTTTGATGTTGACTGTTGAGTGTTTTGTTTTTATTACACAATTATTTCTAACTGGGGTGTTTTTCACGCTAAAAGAGATGGACTGTAATTTTCTTGAATTTCTAACGGTTTACAAACTTTTCCTTGGATGAAATTACTTGAGATGTTAATTTTACTCTTAAGTGAAGCTATAGACAATGGATTGTTATAATTATTATTTTAAAGCACCTGTTGAACTTTTCTCCCTTTCTGTGCGAGTTTGAAGTATGCTCCTCATCATGCCATAAGTAATTATGGGTTCCTGTCAACTTTATTTTCATCATTGTTTAATGTGTCTGGGAATTTGTTTGGGGACATGCAGTTAAGTCCATCATATATATATCTTTCACTGAGATTGGAAGTATCATTTTTCATGTTAAGAAATTTGTTAATGAGAAAGTTTATGCTCTTGCCTCTTAGGATTTCACTTCAAAACTGAAAAGATAACAGTTTTCTGAGGTGACGAAAAAGAGTGTAGATATGGATTGACTCGTATATCAATAGTTGCTCGATTGATAGCTTTGAAAGAGGTTGCAATTCTTCACCAGCTGTTTCCTCCTTCCATTAATTTATTTTATGTTGATAACATCTTTGTTAAATATAGATTCACTATGAATCAGTCTTAAATGTCAAAGGCTAAGTCACCTTGACAATGGAGTGTGAATTAACATGCGGGGCCATTCGATATATTCGACAAAGGGGGAGATATATTATGCTTATTTAAGTGTGTCTTTGCATAAGAGTAGAGAGACATCTACTCAAGGATGATATATGTGCATTTGTAAAAGTATAATTTTAAAGTGGCCTCCCAGGCTCTCACATGAATAACTATGATATCCAATCCCTAGTTGTTGCCTTGTTGTTGAAGTTGTGCCTAAATTGTGCTTGGAGAATAATTGAGATGGTCTGGTTACATTCAATTTAGGATTCTGAGTGGATCTATAGAGCAAATCAATGGACTATATGTAGCTGACTTACATGGATTAGGTAATCCTAGGGTTTGATATTTTTCGTTTGGATATTGATCATAAATGGCAGAGTAATCTATTTAGGCTTTAGCCCGCCTACGATATATAGCAATATGCTGCTTTCACGTGTATGTGTTTATGCATTGATATTGTTGATTAACCAAATTGTTGATTCATAAATATTGCTTTTCTAGCAATATCTTGTCAAGTGCTCATTCTTGATTCAGCATATGCTGACCAATGATTCTTTTAGAGGTGGAAATTGTTTACTTTATTTTTGCTTTTGTTCTCGTTCAGTATAATAAGCATACCTAGTATTCTTGATTAAGTTGCTGTGAATACCTAATTAATTTTTGTTCACTGACTTCAGGAGCTTGCAGGGATAATCAAATTAGTGGCATATTCTAGCTTCAGTTTGTTTGAGTGTCGTAAGGCTGTTGTTTCAAAATCACCTGACCCTGGAAATGGTACTTTTACCAATTTGTCTCTAACTGCATTTATCACATTTAAGTTGCAATAATGTATTGTAGTTCTATAATTTCCTGAAATAGTCGAGGAAAAACATGCTTCCATTTTTTTTTTTTTTAAGAATATGCTGTTATCTTTTGTAGAGGAGTATAGTGGTTTAGATGATAATAAATATATTGGAGATCTACTCGCTGACTTTAAGGCGTCAAAGGACCGGAGCAAAGGAGAGATTTTGCACTGTAAACTTACCTTCAAAAAGAAGTTGTTTCGGGAGTCTGATGAAGCTGTAACAGACCCAATGTTTGTGCAGTTATCGTATGTTCAAGTATGGCTCCGTCTTCAGTTATTATGTTTTACTTTAATTTTATATGCATTTCACTGCTATCTTCATGTATGATGTATCTTGTTTTGAGATTATCTTCCTACTAATTTGTTGGGGTATTATCTTCCTGTCTCACCCTTTTTCCCTCTTTACAGTTACAACACGATTATGTATTAGGCAATTATCCTGTTGGAAGGGATGATGCTGCACAGTTATCTGCTTTGCAGATTTTGGTTGAAATTGGATATATTGTTTCTCCTGAGTCATGCACGTTAGTAGCCTTATTCATGTTTCTCCTGTCTTTTATTCATGTTTCTTCATTCAATCTGCAACTTCTGTTTTCTTGATAATGTTGTAAAAAAATCTTTATTAACTCGTATCAGGAGAACTTGTACAACGGATTCATTAATTATTTACAACTGTTTTTCCATTTATATATCTAGTGATTGGACATCGCTTCTGGAAAGATTCCTACCCAGACAAATTGCAATTACTCGAGCTAAGAGAGACTGGGAATTAGATGTTCTTTCTCGCTACCGCTCAATGGTGAGAGTCGTTATCGTAATTTTTCAATTTTATGTTATGAATTGAAAAAGAAAAAGGACTTTTGACTTCTTGAAATATTTGTTCTATTTTATTATAAAGAAATCAAAATGAATACATAAAACGTACTTTCATTACTTTCTTTACTAATTATCCCTTTCCTGCAAAACTTCTCCCTGCTAACTTCTTGACCATACTACAAATATAACAAATTATAGGAATTTAATGATACTCCTCAGTTTTTAAAAATAACCTATCTTTATGCTCCTTTTTAATACTTTTTCTTGTCAATAGGTTTTATTTATTTATTGTTCAAGATAAGAAAGTTTTTAAATTAATTATTTTCTGATATTTTGTTGAGTTGCAGGAGAACTTGACAAAAGATGATGCTAGGCAACAATTCTTGCGGATCTTGAGAACACTTCCTTATGGGAACTCAGTGTTCTTTGTTGTCCGTAAGATTGATGATCCCATCGGACTTTTGCCTGGGAAAATTATTCTAGGCATTAACAAGCGTGGGGTAAGAGTATTTTTGTTATTTTTCTCATGTCATTTATTCATATCAGATCCTAAATATGATTTGCTCTTTTTTTCCAAAGGTTCATTTCTTCCGCCCAGTCCCAAAGGAATATCTACATTCTGCTGAGTTAAGGGACATAATGCAATTTGGTAGCAGTAATACTGCTGTATTTTTTAAGATGAGAGTTGCTGGAGTCTTGCATATATTTCAGTTTGAAACTAAGCAGGTTACTAATTATGATTTGCAACCCAATTTCTAGAAGTTGGACCTTAATGATTTGGTCTTTTATTCTTCTGTTATATGTTTGTTACTATTGACATTCTTATTTAATTAGGGAGAGGAAATTTGTGTTGCCCTTCAAACACATATAAATGACGTGATGCTACGACGCTACTCCAAAGCACGTGCTGCCGCTCATGGTTCAGTGAACGGACATTCATCCGATAATGTTCGACCTACAATAGACATGAATGAGAAGCGTATTTCAGAATTGTCAAAATCTCTCGAAGAATCAGAGAACAAAGTCAATCAAGTGAGTTTGCAAGTTTTTCTAGAAAATGAGCTAATCTTATTTATTGGTGGATCATTGTTTCCGTTGATTTTCATATTTAGTTACTAATTGGGGATTTTATATGCCTATTAATATTATATGATTCTCTGATCGTCAGTTACATTGCACAATTTGTTGTCCAAATATCTTTCTACAGTATTATTTTAATCGTTTGTGCATTTCGTTATTCAGCTGCAAGAAGAGTTGCATGAAAAGCAAAATCAAGAATTGAAAACGAAGGAAGATTTTGAGAGTTTGAAGGGCGTATTGAAGTCTGAGAAAAAATACTTGGAAGAAATTATTTGTGAACGTGACAAATTGAGAACTTTGTGTGACGAAAAAGACTCGGCACTTCAGGTAATCATACTCGAAACGTGACTGCAATCATTTCTCATTAGTAGGGCTTGCAGCTTCTCATTGTTGTCTATTGATTACTTGTAGGCTGTATTATTGGAGAAACAAAACATAGAAATGAAGTTTGCAAAGATGAGCATTCAAGGATTAGAGAGCAACATTAGGAAAGAGGGTGTTGAAACAAATAATCAGGTAATATTTATGTGATTGTACTGTTATTATTTCTTCTGCATAATGAGATGTTACTTTTTTGATGTATAAGTGACACCATCCAGAAAATATTTGTGTGTAGATTTAATTTCTCACTATCATTATTTTGATTATTATGAATAGGTTTTGCGCAAGACTCAGGATGAACTAAAAGCACGCAGTGCAGAGTTGCATGTCCTAGAAGAATCCAAAAGGAAAATTGCGAACGAGAAGACATCTCTTGAAGAGAGGCTTTCTAGACTTGAGAAGAAGAATGCTGATGAGGTAAGAAAGACGGTGTTATGTCTTTTCTCGATTTCACGATTATATAGCTAAATCGCCTAAAACTGTTATGATTCCTCAAATGCAGATTGTTTTTATTGAGGGAAGGTTTGAACAGGAACGCAATACCATGAAGCTTCGTGTTACTGAACTTCAAAAAAATTTGGAAGAGGCCACACGAAATTTGGTTGTTGCGCAATCAAATATTTCCGCTAAGGACAAAGAGTTGTCTGATTTGCAAAATAATCTCAAGGAACTGGAAGAGCTCAGAGAAATGAAAGAGGTATGCTATAACATTTTCCTTTTTCTTCGTCCCGGAACTCATTTTCAGTTTGTCTGATATTTCTTGATAGGATAAAAATATTACATGTACGAGTGTTTTAATAGATAATTTTTTATTTAGGATATTGACCGAAAGAATGAGCAAACTGCTGCAATATTGAAAATGCAAGGGACTCAATTAGCTGAGATGGAGGCACTCTATAAGGAAGAACAAGTTATGAGAAAACGATATTTTAACATGATAGAAGGTATTTTTCTTTCCCTTCATTATTTACTCTATTTGTTGTGATTCAAATGGGCGTGGAACATTGAAGCACTGAAAATTTAAAGAACCCTTTTACCTTTAAACATGGAAAATTGCATAATTTGTGGTTGTGGACGGTTGTAGCATTTAATTTGTTAACTGAGCGAGTATTTTTTCTTTTGAAGTCTAGGACTTTTTTCTATATGCAGACAATTTTGTAGTTGTTATCTCTTTAGGTCCTGTTTGTTGAATGACTATGTCTTTATACGTTTCATTTATTTTTTAGATATGAAGGGCAAGATACGCGTAAATTGTCGATTGAGACCTCTTAGTGAAAAAGAAATATGTGCGAAGGAGAGAAATGTTCTGGCAAATGTTGATGAGTTCACAGTAGAGCACACATGGAGAGATGATAGAGTGAAACAACACATGTACGATCATGTTTTTGATGGCCAAGCCTCTCAAGAGGACGTTTTTGAGGATACCAAGGCAAGTGTAATAAGATCTAATTTATTCTATCCTGTTACTAGATTAATTTATTCTGTATTATAGTTTATATACTTAATTTTCATTTAACATATGGGGTTGTGTTCTAAATCCTTCATAATGCAGTACTTGGTGCAATCTGCTGTTGATGGATTCAATGTGTGCATATTTGCTTATGGACAAACTGGTTCTGGAAAGACATTTACAATTTATGGATCTGACATCAATCCAGGGCTCACTCCACGAGCTATATTCGAACTCTTTAGAATTATAAAACAAGATGGTAAAAAGTTCTCATTTAATTTGAAGGTAATAAGAATAAATGCCTGGAGATCAAGTTGATTACTCAATACTATGTTTCTTTTCCTTTTTTTGTGGATTTAATTGACAAAAGCAGGAATTACAGCGTTGTCAAAACTTGATTTGTCATGACTAATTATTTGTTGAACATATGTAGGTATACATGGTGGAATTATATCAAGATACCCTAATAGATCTCTTGTTGCCAAAGCATGCTAAGCGTTTGAAACTTGACATCAAAAAAGACTCGAAGGTATTAAAAAAAATTGAATTTTATTTTATCATTGATTTAAGCTTAATCATTGAAGTTTCTTTTTTGGCGTTAATTTTTTTTTAATGATGCTTGGCTACCCTTAATTTGTAGGGAATGGTGGTTGTGGAAAATGTAACAATGTTATCCATTTCATCGTATGATGAATTAAGATGTATTATTGAGAGAGGATCTGAACAACGTCATACAACTGGGACTCTGATGAATGAGCAAAGTTCAAGATCCCATTTGATACTCTCCGTTGTTATAGAGAGTACCAATCTTCAAACTCAATCTTTTTCAAGAGGAAAGGTACAAATTTGTATTGTTTATATGCAAAGTTTGATCAAATTGCCTTAGCAATAGAGCTTTCATTGATATATATCCCCTTAGCTTAGTTGTCAAAGACGCCGCCCACAACACCTCTCAAGCCCAAAGGCCGACAATGTGTATGAGATGTGCGCCTCGGTGCTCCTTTTTCATGCGCCTCAGCGCTCATCTATAACATTAGTGTTTTTCTCTCTCTTTTTTTTTCCTTTTTAAAAATAAAATAATTTAATGGTTGTGCTTATCAGTTTCAGTTTTTTTTTTCTTTTTTTTCTTTTTGCGTCTCACTTCTGTCACGCATGCGCCTTGTCCCGTGCCTCAGGCGATAGGATCCCTTAGAAGCTACTGAGCTATGCTATCACGCAGAGATCGCTACTTAGACTTAGTCTTCGCCTGAACGGGGAATCGCCATTGTTCCCCTTGGTTATAAACTTGACAATAGTTCTGAACATTCAACATCCGACTATAATAACATACATGGGGTACTTGTTGAGTGTTAAGCTTCAGATATTTAATTATACCATCAAGTTAGGGTCTTTAAGTGCGCTTCACCTTTTGGGGACCCATCCCCAAAGCTTTTTAAGTTGTTGCTGTAATCTTACATATTTGGAGGGACCACTTTCATTATGTTTAAAGGGAACTACAACCACTATCCTTGAGCTTAGCCTATTGACGGAGAAGTCCTATTACCTTTAAAAATTTACAAGTACCACATTGTCATTGTTTCTGTTTTACAAATTGCACATATTTGTAAAACTCATACGAACCTTAATGCGTAATACTTCATTAAGATATTTTTAATTTTGAAAGATAATTGAATTATTTGTAAATTGTAATTTGGCTAAACCTCGGGAATGGTTTTTGTAATTACGCTTTCTAAAAGGTTGTTGCGTGGAGAATAAATAAATGTATCCTCTGTGAGCTCTTGAACGAGGTGAGATGTTGGTAGGAGGCGTTTGGTGTATTATGGTTTTTTTCTTAAAGACAAGTTTACAGTGTAATTAGCTTGAGATCATGACCATTTCTTTATATAGATTTTTGTTGTTGTTGTGGTTTCCTTCATTTGAGCTTTTTGCATATACTTACCTCTGACTTTGATCCTCGTGCAGCTAAGCTTTGTGGATCTTGCCGGATCTGAAAGAGTGAAGAAATCGGGCTCTTCTGGTAGTCAATTAAAGGAAGCTCAAAGCATCAACAAATCACTTTCAGCTCTTGGGGATGTTATTGGTGCTTTGTCATCCGGCAATCAACACATTCCCTACAGAAATCACAAGCTGACAATGCTAATGAGCGATTCGTTGGGCGGTAATGCTAAAACGTTAATGTTTGTGAATATATCTCCAGCTGAATCGAATCTGGATGAGACCTACAACTCTTTAACGTACGCAAGCCATCACTTCTTTAGATTTTGGCATATTGGTTGTTAACATATTCGTTTGCTAATCTTGACCCCATATACTTCAGGTACGCATCCCGAGTTCGATCAATTGTGAACGACCCCAGTAAAAATGTCTCGTCGAAAGAAGTGGTTCGTCTGAAGAGGTTGGTGGCCTATTGGAAGGAGCAAGCGGGTCAAAGAGGTGATGACGAGGATTTGGAAGAGGTCCAGGAAGAACGAACCCCGAAAGAAAAATCCGATAGCCGTCATTCAATGTGACTGATATTTGATTTGACAGTTCTTAGTCTTGCCGAGTTGCCAGCTTTGTTGATTAAATGGGCACTGGCTAATTTTTGAGGTATCTCATCGCATGTCATACTTGTTTGTGTTGCTCCCTTGTAGGAATCTTTGTCCAAATTTTTTGTTGTGGCAAGAGGGCTTTGTTGAGCAGGATTCGTCGTAGCTTTGTATAGTAAATGTGTATATGATTGAGATTATACAAATATCTGAAATTGGTTTCCTCTCTCCCTTTCTCTCCCATCTTCCATGATTTAAATGGCGCAGAAACAACTTGTTATCAAAATTTCTTATTTATGCTAATCTGCGTGTAAATTTTATTAAGGTTGGACATGAGAATTTTAGGTTTGGATACCTTTGATATTATTGTCTTTTACTAATGCACATTTGGTGATAGCCATTGCAACGGTGTGCACTGCATACCAACAATATGTTGAATACCGAGAAGCTCTTGCTAGTTTAGGTTAAGTTGATGGTTCTTGCTTAGCACCTCCTTGTTATGAAGACATCTCAAGCAAATATATGTTTGCCTAGTATATAATATTTTTCTTGCATATTTGTAGTACCTAATATGATTTTAATCATCAGTGTCTTATATTCCAAACTCCTTTAGAAATGATCATATTGTCTGCTGTCATAACTATTTAAATAGTTTGAATTTCCAAATGCTATATTAGTTTCATATAAAAGTGGATTTTCAAAGCTTTGCAACCATATTTTATAAATGTATAAGTGAACATCACTTGAAAGAGCTATGATCGTATTAAAGTTGATCATTATATTATATATTGGCAATTATTTTTCGCACTCCAAACTATTGCTTTTTTTCACAATTTATTATATTATGTTCTGTGACAAACTATCATACTAACTATGCACAATTTGCACTTTGCATTTTAAACCAGAGTTGTGGTTGGCACAACCCAATTGTCCCACATTATCCAATTTAGGGTACAAAACACAAAAATTCTAGTTTATGGGACGAACTGTAAATCGCGAATAGTTCGTATAACAGATTGTCCCAAAAAATAGTTTGTATGATAAATGTCAAAATGACCATAATTTAAGGGGCAATTTTTTTTTTTCCCAATAAGTAGGATACACAAATGTAAAAATATCTATACTTTAATTTTACACAATAAAAATAGAAAGACACCAAAAATATGATACATTGTTTTTCCCTCACTAATTATCCTTTTCTTATTACAATTACATAGACTCAAAATAGGAAAGTTCGTACTTAATAGCAATATAAGTGATGAAATGAATAACTTTAAAATGTAATATCCACTATAATAAAATTATAAACTTTTTTTAAAATTAAATTACAAATTTTATTAAAAGAGAAGAAAATCGTCAATAAATACACAGATCACGACGTCAGTTCATTGATTAAAGACATCTGTTCAGGCCTCGTTAAAATCTTTCGAGGTAAACCACCCTTGTGGGTGAAACTCTTGTAGAGTACCCTCACCATGCCAGTAGTTGAAGGACCGGATCAAAGCGACAAGAAAGGCTAAAGGCCAGAAGCCGCCCAAAAATAAAATCAAGTTGCAACAAGTAAGTCGTGATCTATAAAGCAGCACTATCAGGGTCCTCTGCCTAGCTGAAAGTAAGCTGCCACACGAGGGGCCCAAGTAATTACCGTGATGAATGAATCACTGTTTTTCCCAAAATATCATCATTCACCAGATCTAAGAGGAACAACGGAGGCGACGTAAACTAGTCGTAATGAGGAGAATCGGATTTGGAAAGCGCATCAACAGTGCGATTATCTTCTCGATAGACATGCGAAACCATGAAATTAATCGAGGTAGAGATGAAAAGAACCCAACGCCATCGAGCCAAGAATCGCTAAGGGACATCAAGACAACGCTTCACAAAGAGGTTCACCACATAAGTAGAGTCGGATTCCAGCCAAATCCGTCTTCAGCCTCCAAGATCAGCCTCCTCAACCACTATAATAGCGGCCTCCAACTCAGCCTCGAAGGCAAATCCCCATTAGAAGTTATTTAAAAATATAATAAAGATTAAAACTCCTAGCTGTAATGTAATTTTAATTACAAAAGAGATCTCAGAAGGCAGAAGAGAGAGAGAGAGAGAGATGTACGTCTTTCCTTTTATAAACTAGGTTTGACCAATAAAATGAAAGACCAATCTTTTTTTTTAAAATTACATTAATCTTCTATAACTTCAAATATATTTTAAAATTTATAATAAAAACCTGATTTTGAAATTTTAGCCAATTATAATATGCACCCGGGTGGACGGCAATTTATTAGGTGCACTTGGGTGCACCTTGTTAGGTGTACCCTGTTTTATGTGATGATATATGATAGTTATATGTGATGATATATAACAGTTATATGTGATGAATATGGTAGTTATACGTGATGATATGTGTCAAAAATTTAGAGTTTAGGGTTTACTTTTCTATTTTAGGGTTTAGTTTTACATTTTAGGGTTTACTTTTCCATTTTTAGGGATTAATATTTCATTTTAAGGTTTAGTTTTTTATTTTCTTTTATTTAATTTTTCATTTTAGGGTCCCGACAAAAATTTATCATTCTGTCAGTTATATGTGATGATATGTATTAATTATATGTGATGATATGTGTCAGTTATATGTGATGATATATGATAGAAATTTAGAATTTAGAGTTTAATATTCAATTTAAGGGTTTAGTTTTTTTTTAATAAAGTATGAAAATATTATTAAAAAGAAGAAAACCGTTCATACAGAGGTAGATCACAACATCCATTCCTTGACTAAAAGCATATGTTCGGGCCTCGTTAAAACCTCCCGAGGTAGTTTTCATTTTAGGGATTAACTTTCCATTTTTAGGGTTTAATTTTTTGTTTTAGGTTTATTTTTTTAATTTTAAGATTTTAAATTTTAGATTTAGAATTTCAATTACTTGTGATGATATGTATCAGTTATATGTGATGATATGTATCAGTTATATGTGATGATATATGCCAGTTATATGCGATGATAAATTAAATTATAGGGTGCACCTTACAAGGTACACCTGGGTCCATGGTATACCCTCTCCGGGTGGACCACATGGTGCACCCGATTTCACTTTAATATTTTGTGTGATGAATATGTATGATGGATATGAATGTTATGTGTGATGAATGCAATTGTGTTTTAAATTATGTTTTATGTATAATGAATGTGTTTTGTTCGAAAAATATGGATGTTACGTGTGGTCAATATATATGTTTTATATTGAATTTTTAATTAGACAAGTGAAAATTGTGCTTTTGTATATATATGTTATGTGTGCTTAATATATATATATATATTTTGTGTGATGAATATGAATTTTTTGTGTAATAAATATGACTTATGATAAAATAAATTTTTTAAAAGAATCATATTCATCACATATAACATCCATATTCATCGTATAGAACATACATATTCACCATATGGTATATCCATATTAAAGAGAATCGGTAGGACCCTTCATTGTGCACTCGGGTGCATGGTATACATCTTCGCATGATACCTGGTATATTGTTTGGAGATAAAGGTAACGACTTGTTATTATTACTTTGAGATGAAAAACTTGATGCTTCCGTGAAATGATGTGGATTGTACAACTAAATTATAGGTAGATTGTGCAACTTGATTACAAGCATACGATGTCAAAATTTAATACTGATCTGGGCGAAGGGATATTGTGTTCCAAGAGATTTCGAGGGCAGCTACAAAGCGCAGATTACCTAACTGCATTTTTTTCGCAATGAAATTAATAATTTAATTCAATAAAATGATAATACAGTTGATAACATGTATGCATCTACTGAGCAACAAGCTAGGGGAGTACAACCTGGGACAGAAAAACTCGCCGAACAATTAAACCAAATGGATGAAAAACGATGTTTGATGTTTTTGGATACACAACAAATACAAAATAGATTCTAATCGTTGTTGACACCGAAATAGAAAGTCAATTTTTTCTGGATCAACTCTTATGAATAAACTGCTTTTATGTGGACAAAACTTCATTTCAAACTATATAACATTGGAAATCTCTACGAGTCTAGTTTCTAATATAAAAAAACGGATCCCAATTATAATAATCCAAGAGAAAGTTATGACTATTTGACTGAAGTGTGGCAGTGTAGTGGTATCATACGGAAATCTGAAAGGTTGAATAACTCTTGGTGTGTTTTCAT
Source organism: Phtheirospermum japonicum (assembly GCA_014905375.1). Classification (NCBI taxonomy): domain Eukaryota; kingdom Viridiplantae; phylum Streptophyta; class Magnoliopsida; order Lamiales; family Orobanchaceae; genus Phtheirospermum; species Phtheirospermum japonicum. The sequence continues at coordinate 1,359,596 of BMAC01000240.1, forward strand.
GTACCTACTCATTCAAGCACCTACGGAGTTGATAGGCACTTAATCTTTAGTCAAGATTCATCTTATTTATCTTTATTAGAGTAACCTTTTCATTATATTATACCTTAGAAAATGTAATGCCTTATTTATTGTCTTTGACTCATCTTGGAGGGTTGTTCCAAGTCCTTGCCTATAAAGGCACTCTATTGTTATGTTCCAACAATTAATTTCAAAATAAAAAAATATTTTGAGCTTTTAATCTTGTTTAAAAGATTTATTTTCTTGTATCATGCTATAAACTGATTGCTAGAGTTGTGAGTTTTGAGTGGTGCCTTGTGACACCTCCTACTTCTCTTGAAATTTCCGGTATCAAGTGGTTATCAGAGCTTTGGTTTTCAATGGCGGGTCATAGGCGAAACCGACCAAATATTGAGGATCCCGCAACTCGTCAAAGAGACCTTCGTGATATCGAATTGGAAGATTTAAGGAGACAAGTGCAACAGCTTGAGCAACGCCTTGCGCATGGTGAACCTTTGAATCGTGATGTTGAGGGTCATGATTCAGGGGCTGGTTCTTCAATTAATGAGGTGGAAAACCCACTTCATGGTGACATAAATGGTGATTCAAGTGACGACAGTTCATCTCACCGTCAAAGACTATTCGAAGGAACAATGTTCGTGAGAAATCTTTTGATTTCAAAGTTGATATTCCAGATCTTGATGGAAGAAATGATCCTAATGAATTCATTGATTGGATCAACTCAGTTGAGAGGATCTTTGAATTTAAAGATATTACAGAAGATGGAAAAGTGAAGCTTGTTGCTATCAAGTTGAAGAAAAATGCTTCCATTTGGTGGGAACACCTAAAAAAGCAACGTGCTCGTGATGGCAAGCAAAAAATCTAAACATGGGACAAGATGAAGAAGGAACTACGAAGGAAATTTTTGACGGATAATTATCGACAAGAGGCATTTCTCAAAATACCATAGCTTCGGGAAAAGATATCTATCTGTAGAAGATTATATTGCTGAATTTGAGAATCTCATGATAAGATGTGATGTTTTGGAGCCGGATGAGCTAATTGTTACTCATTTTCTTGGAGGACTTAGATATGAGATTGGAGATATTGTCCAATTGCAGTCATATTGGACTTATAATGATATTTTTAAGTTGGCTCTCAAAGTCGAAAAACAACAAAAAGAATCAAAGAAGTTTGGTGGTCATTTTCTCCAAGTGGTGGTGCTTCCAACTGAGGGAATCCAACTACTTCTAGGAGCACGACAACAAAGATTACTGAAAAACAAAAGAGGGGAGTAGCTAAGGAAAATAATGTGGATTTTGTGAAACCAAGTAGCCCGAACAATCAAAAACCGTGTTTTATGCAAGGGTTTTGGACACTTCGCTACGGAATGTCCAAATCGCAAGATTATCACTCTCATCGAAGAAGAAGTGGAGGAGGAACCTTTTGAGGCAACACCTACTTATGACGAATCCAAGGATGAGGAGGATATTACTTATGAAGATTATGGAGAATCGCTGGTAGTACGGCGGACTCTCAATGCCAATCATGTGCAGGATGACACTTGGCTTCGTAATAATATACTCCACACAAGGTGCACTTCGCATGGTAAGGTGTGTAATGTTATTATTGATGGAGGAAGTTGTGAAAATATAGTTGCTACTACAATGGTGGAGAAGTAGAAACTACAGACTGAAGCTCATCCTCGTCCTTACAAGCTAGCATGGGTTTGTAAAGGTAATGAATTGAAAGTAACAAAAAGGTGTCTTGTGCAGTTTTCTATTGTCAATAAGTATAAAGACGAAATGTGGTGTAATGTTATTTCGGTGGATGCTTGTCATTTTCTTCTTGGACGACCTTGGCAATTTGATAGGAAAACTCATCACGATGGTTTGAAGAATACATATACTTTTGTTAAAGATGGCGAAAAAATTATTTTGGGACCATCCAAGATGGAGAAAATTCCCAAAACCTGAAAAGAGGAGGGAAATGGTTTACACTCCAAGTCTCAAGTTGAAAAAGAACTTCTGAGTCCATGGAAGCATTTGCTTTGGTAGTTTTGGAGGAAAATGAAGAAGGTCAGACTGTCCTTTATCAAGTTCAACATCTTCTTTAAGAATTTCATGATGTGGTGCCCGAAGAAATTCCACCTGGACTACCTTCAATGCGAAATATGCCACATTGCATTGATTTAATACCTGGTTCATCAATCCCAAACAAGACAGCTTATAGAATGATCCTTAAAGAGCATGAAGAATTGCAAAGGCAAGTTGAGGACCTTGTAACTAAAGGTCTTGTCCAAGAAAGTAAGAGTCCTTGTGCTGATCCGACGCTACTTGTGCCAAAGAAAGATGGGTCATGGCGAATGTGTATTGATAGTCGAGCGGTGAATAAAATTACTATCAAATACTACTTTCATATTCCTCTCCTTGATGGTCTTCTTGATCAACTTCATGGTTTTAAGATTGGTTCTAAAATTGAATTGCGAAGTGGTTATCATCAAATCCGCATGAGACTAAGAGATGAATGGAAGGCGACTTTCAAAACAAGAGATGGACTCTATGAATGGTTGGTTATGCCATTTGGACTTTCTAACGCGCCTTAAACTTTTATGAGGCTTATGAATCATATCTTTAAGCCTTTCATTGGAAAATTTGTGGTTGTCTATTTTGATGACATTCTCGTATATAGCTCTAGCCCGGAAGAGCACGTATACCATCTTCGACAAGTACTTAAAGTGCTAAGGGAGCAAAGTTTATATGCAAATTTGAAGAAATGTCACTTTTTTAAAAATAACCTTGTTTTCTTAGGCTATGTTATTTCTTCAGAAGGCATAAGGATGGACAAAGGCAAGACTGGAGCTATACTCACTTGGCCGGTTCCTAAATCTATTTACGATATTCGAATTTTCCATGGATTAGCTTCATTTTACCGCAGGTTCATTGAAAACTTCATCACCATTATTGCATATATTACAAAATGTTTGAAAGGTGGAAGCTTCAAGTGGACGGAAGAAGCACAAAAAAGCTTTGAACTTCTTAAAAAGAAAGTCACGGAAGTTGCAGCTACCAGATTTTGATAAAGTTTTTGAAGTGGATTGTGATGCTTCTAATGTGGGATTTGGAGGTGTTCTTAGCCAAGAAGGTAAACCCATTGCTTTCTTTAGTGAAGTGATGAATAAATCTCGGTAAAATTATTCTACGTAAGAGAAGGAGTTCTTTGCTATTGGTCGAACATTAGATCATTGGCAACATTATTTCCTGCACAAAGAGTTCGTTCTTTTTTCCAGATAATGAATCTTTGAAGTACTTGAACACTCAACAAAAGTTGAATCCTTGACATGTTAGATGGGTTGAATTTCTACAAGCCTTCAACTTTGTGATCAAGCACAAATCTGGAGTCCTCAATCGTGTGGAGTATGGTCTCAGTCGACGACATTCTTTGTTGTCTACTTTACAATTAAAAATCATTTGTTTTGAGGTAATCAAAGATCTCTAAAAGGATGATCCATATTTTGGCAAAATTTGGGATGGATGTTTAAAAGCACCATTTAAAGTTTTCTTGATTCAAGATGGATTTCTCTGCAAGGATAAACTCTTATGTATTCCTGAATGTTCTCTACGGCAAGCGATTATTAATGAAGCTCATAGTGGAGGTCTTGATGGATATTTTGGTATAGAGAAGACGCTTGCTCTGGCTTAAGAAAATTTTTATTGGCCAAGAATGGAACGAGATGTCAAGAAATGCATTAAAAGGTGTAGAACTTTTCATATTGCCAAAAGTCACGGGCAAAATACCGGTTTATACACTCCATTACCAGTTCCAATGGGACCATGGGAAGATGTGAGTATGGATTTTGTAGTTGGATTGCTGCGCACTCAAAGGAACAAAGATTCGGTTATAGTGGTTGTCGATCGATTTTCAAAAATAACGCATTTTGTTCCTTGTATTAAGATGTTGGATGCTACAAATGTGGTTGATCTTTATTTTAAAGAAATAGTGAGGCTCCATGGAATTCCAAAGACCATTACTTTTGATCGATATTTGAAGTTTATGAGTCATTTTTTGTGAACGCTTTGGAAGAAACTTGGAACTAAACTTCAATTTAGTTCGTCTCACCATCCACGAACTGATGGACAGACGGAAGTTTCCAATAGAAGTTTGGGAAATATTTTAAGGAGCTTGGTTGGAAAGAATCCTCGACCATGGGATGTGGTTTTGGCTCAAGCGGAGTTTTCTTATAATCGCTCTTCTAGCAAAATAACTGGTAAAAGTTCGTTTGAATTCGTGTATGGTAGCAACCCGATTACTTCTTTGGACTTAGCACCTATTCTAACCACTCATCATTTTAGTGGAGACGGCAAAGAACATGCTAAGTACATTAAAAAGTCGCATGAGCAAGTTCGTCAAGAGATTGTTAAGCATCGAAAGAAAGAAATCAATTTTCAAGGAAGGAGATTTATTTTAGGTTCACTTGAGGAAAGAATGTTTTCCTCATGGTCGACATGGAAAATTGCAACCTAGAGCTGACGGTCCTTTTAAAGTCTTAAGAAAGATTGGTGATAATGCTTACAAGATCGAGTTGCCCGAAGATTATGGTGTTTCATCAATTTTTAATGTTTTTTAACTTTCTCCTTATGTTGGCGATGAACTTGATTCGGATTCGAGGATGAATATTTTCCAACCGGAGAAGAATGACACCGAAATAGAAAGTAAGTTTTTCTAGATTAACTCTTATGAATAAACTGCTTTTATGTGGACATAATTACATTTTAAACTATATACCATTGAAAAGCCCTACGAGTCTAGTTTCTAATAAAAAAAGGATCTCTAAAATAATAATCTAAGAGTGAGTTATGACTATTTGACTGAAGTGTGGCAGTGTAGTGGTTTCATACGGGAAATTGGAAGGTTGAGCAACTCCTGGTGTGTTTTCATGAACCTACTTATTCAAGCACCTTGGGAGTTGATAAACACTTAATCTTTAGTCAATATTTATCTTATTTATCTTTATTAGAGTAACCTTTTCATTATTCTAGACCTTAGAAAATGTAATATCTTATTTATTGTCTTTGAATCATCTTGGAGGGTTGTTCTAAGTCCTTGCCTATAAAAGGAACTCCATTGTTATGTTTCCAGGAATCAATTTCAAAATAAAAATATATATTGATCTTTTAAGATTGTTTAAAAGATTCATCTTCTTGTATTTTGCTCTAAACTCTTAGAGTTGTGAGTTTTGAGTGGTGACTTGTGACATCTCCTACTTCTCTTGAAATTCCCGGTATCAATTATCATCAACAAAAAAGAAGCGAGACTATACTCCATTTACATTATGAAGATCATCCGTTAAGACCACGAAAACCTAGATGATTTGCTCCATCAAAATGACCATCTCGATATCAATCCATCACCCTATCAATTACTTCTTCATGACTCTAGGTCTGTAGCTCACATCTCCTTTAAAGCAACCACACACCATTGCTTTCAATTAAAGACGAGGATATATATTCCATCTAGTCCCTCCAAGCCCTTCTATCAACCTCTCTAAGTTGCAAATTTTTCTTTTGAAAGATCCACATGTTACGGGTTTTCTAGAGCCACCACAACAAGAAGACAAAGAAATGGATTCTATCTTCCATGGAATTACTTCTTGGGGCTTCCATCACCTTATACCACCAATCATAACCTAGCTCCAAGCAGCAAAAGTCACTTAACTCTCATCCAGCTTTTCCACATCGAAGAGTTGTTGTTTTTTTTCCTTAGATTTGGCCTTAAGAATCTTTGAAACAAGCAATTTGGTTTGAACAGCCTCCATACTTGTTTTGCAAGTAAAGCTTCATTAAAGCTGGCAATCTTCTGAAAACCCTAACCAGCCATCCCCCTTAGCTTTTATAATATTTCTCCATTTCAACCAATGAATATTATTAACCCTACCAGAACCTAGCAATACTTCTGTCAATGCTCTCACACACACCTAATGAAGTTTTAAACATGACATAATATAGAGGGGCAAAGCATTCATCACTGACTTGATCATTACATCTTTCCTAGCAGAACTCAGAATTCTTTCTTCCAATTCAAGATTTTTTATTGACACCATCAATCGCATACTTGAAAACTTCTTTTTGGAGTGGTAAACCAAAGTGTTAAACTTTTTTCATGTTCTTGAATACCGTACAAAATACTCTACATATTCCCTGCCTAAAAGCCATGGATGTATTCTTACTAAAGAAGGCAGAAGATTTCTCCCAGTTGACAAGTTGGTTAGAGGCCATTGCATTCTCATATAGTAACTTTTTAACCTCATTGGCCTGACTCAGACCAGCCTCACAATGGAACAAGGAATAATCATCAAAGAAGAGATGAATAACCTCATGACCATTTCTACTAACATGCAGACCTTTCCACCTAGTTTTAGATTTAGCTTGATGATTCAGATTGTATGTGCTTCAGACACTGGAAGGAATAAGGTGATAGAGGATCACCTTGTATAATTCCTCTAGAGGGTATCACATTACCACAGGATATACCGTTCACATTAAAAGTGAATGAAGGTGATGTAACACAAGCTAAAATCAAATTAACAAAATTCCTTTCAAAACCCATCTAGATCATCACCATAGTGACACTATTGTGCATACTCAGTCACACTAATGTTCGTGTTATGAAATAATATTGTAATAATCATAAATGACTAATGTGCATTTTTACTAATACTATTGTGCATTTTCAGTGTCACTATTGTGCATTTCGTGGAAATAATGTTACATTACTCATTCAATGACTATTATATATTTTCACTACACTATTATGAATTTTCTTTAACATTAATGTTCATGTTCAGTTGGTTGATGATATAATACTTAGTTTTATATTTATGCACAATGGTACTTAAGTTCATAAAATAATATATGAGAAGAGCACAATAGAAATTATCAAAGTTTCACTACATGAAATAATATAAAAAAGGGAAAAATATTATAATATTATTTTTTAATATAAATAATAATTAATAGAATAAAAGTATGTCATCATTATTATAATAGATCAAAAGGATATACACAAATATGGTGATATCATCATCCTTACATTCATTCTTACTCTTTTCCTAAGGACCATTCTCACTTGAACCCCCACCCCACCCCACCCACAAATATATATATATATATATATATATATATATATATATATATATATACTATATGTGATCCATTTAATGTGATATTTATTAGTATATTTTAGTATTTAGTATATTTGGATTATGATAGTTGAGAAAATTAAAGAAATTAGTAGATTATGAATTAATATATTTATTCTTGGTTGTATTTGTTTCATCTGAAGCACCACAACCATCTTTTGTTGGGAAGCACCCAAGTAGGATAAGTGAATTTCGTATTAGTATATAATACATGAAAAATACTTGTATGAGACTGTTCTAATACTATGAGACCACTTTTTATTATTCACTTAAACTGACCCGGATACCCAGCCGCTGTGCTGCCCCGCCCCAAAATATTAATAAAAATATTAATTAAAAAAAATGAGAACATACTATCAGAAGTATGATAATATTAATCTGCCCTTTATGTATTTGTCTCTCACTCAAACACACCATTCACGGTCGCTAGTGCTGGGGAAAAACTTAGCTTCAACTCGATGGCCTTTGATGGTATCGAAGAGTGGCACATGTGGCAGAGAAGCGTCTGAGAATGTGTTTGAGAGAGAGAGAAAGAGATAAAGGGCATATTAATGTTGTTGTTCATATGATAGTTAAATAATGTCTCATATATCTATATTTTAATCTAAGATACTTAAGTATCATAAAAAGTGGATAGAGTATCACATAAAATAGTAAAAATATCACATGTTTCGAATTATTTGTTTATAAATCACAAAAGGTTATTCATGTATTAAAATATAGTTAAACTATCACATAGGGCTGCTGAAGAATTAAAAAAGATTGTTAAAGTATCATATGTTTCACATTTCTGTTTTTACATCTATGTTATTTATAATATGTAGAAAAAGTAATAAGAAACATAATAAAGTATCTTAAAACATATTTTAAGTATTACATATTTCTGATATCTTAATTTTGTTTTTACAATTATATATATTTTTTATACTATGTAGTAAATTACTACAAATGGTTAGAGTATCAAATTAGATGTCTCAATGCATGTTGGTTTGGTTTTATCTAATGGATATAAGGGTATAAAATATTTTAATATAAATACATGTACGCATATCATAGCCATATATAAATGTAATGCAAATCATTTAAAATCATTGTTTGAAAATATTGCTATAAATAATGAAATTAATCATATAGCAAGTAAACAATTAAATAAATAAATGATGAAGTTTGTAGTAGAATAAAAAGAGCCTGGATTGGGGCACGCAGAAAAGCCATTCTAAGAAGATATACTCCCTTTCCACACAGAGCCTGACGACGTTCTTTTTCCAAGATACAATATTCCCAAGGGAAGTTTTGGTAGTGACAAGAACTCTTCTAAAACGAACCGACCATCATCCTCATGATCATTTGCTCAACTAATGTGTGTGTGTATATATATATATATATATATATATATATATATATATATATATATATATATATATATATATATAAAATACTTTACTTTATAGTAATATAATGAGAAGAATGCTTAAAAGCGTGTATGGAATTTTATAAAGACAAAGAGAAATGATGTTAGTAGGAAAGGAGTTTTCATAGATGATAAGAATTTCTTATTCTTGAAAATGATTTACTAGTTTATATAGGACAATTTCTAAAGGTTTTTAATATCATGATATTAAAAGTTGTTAAAAGTCATTTGTATGAAATCAGTTTTATCTAACCATTTGACTACACAAATGTCCACATACATGCTTGTATCTAAAAAGTCATTTGAATAAAGTCAAAATATGTAACCTCTACACAATAAGTTTGCAATTCAAGATTAGTAACCCTCACATAAATAAAAATTAAACTCATGGGGTTACAATATATTTGAATATAAATTATGTTTTTAAAACTGAAATAATATTTTCAATAATCCCCCACATAATACAATATTTTAAATATATATAAGAAAATAATATTATGTTTGAGCAAAACATACCATGTAATAGGTGATAGGCGTCTTCCAGACTTGAACCTTCACTTTCATCTGAAGAGTCATAGTGACAACCAGTTTACACTAGTAGCACACATTATATGGACTTAGATCAGTTTTATCGATTTTGCGCTATTAACAATCATGCACTGGTATCTTGTATTCATGAATATTTTCTGGGGATCAACCTACATTCCAGAGTAGAGACCACACTACTAACATTCATATAGATGAGTCCTCCAAGGTTGTTTGTGATCACCACCCTGTAAAAATTATTGCCTTGGATTTCATTAAGAATATACTCTTCTTTTATCCATCACATATCAGCACCAACACCTTAGAGATGAAATCGGGAAATCCCCATTATTTATATGTGTTGAATTTAATCATCTTTATAGTTTTGTTTTTACCTATTGAACCTCTTTCATGGGATCTCCAATCATGGAGGTTAGGTTTCCACTATAATGACTTATTTATAGGCTTCAGTCCTATTCCCCTCGATGTTTCTTGAGCAAATTTCTAAGCCAGCCCCTTAGTAAGGTTGTTGGCTAAATTATTATTGGATCTCACAAGATCCAGAGATATTACTCCTTGATTCAGCAATTGTCTTATAGAATTATGTCGTATACGGATATGCCCCCTCTTCCCATTAAATGAGAATTCATGCTTTCGCCATCATAGCTTGATTATCGCAAAGTATAGAAATTGTTGGGAATAGGTTTAACTGCAAGAGATAAATCAGATATTATACATCTTAGCCATTCAGTTTCTGTGATGGCTAAATCAAGAGCAATTAATTTTGCCTCCATAGTATAGTGTGAAATAATATATTATTTAGTAGATCTCCATGCTATAGCTCCTCCACAAAGGGAGAAAACATGACCACTAGATATTTTTGTTTCATCTGAGTCGGATATACAATCAGCATCTGTGAACCCTTCAATCACAACTGGATTTTCTGAGAAATGCAAACCATAATCCATAATACTTTTCAAATATTGAAATAATCTAGTTATAACTTTACATTGATGATTTTTGGATTAGAAGTAAATCTACTTATTATATTTACAACATAAGCAATATCCGGTCTAGTACAATTGGTTAAGTACATTAGAGACCCAATAATTTGTGTATGTTTTTCTTAAGAAGCACTTTCTCCATTAATTTTCTTTAAGTGAAAATGAGGATCATATGGAGTATTTACATGTGTGCAATCAAAATTATTTAATATCTTCAATAACTTATCAATATAGTATAACTGATTTAATATGATCTCTTTATTTATTTCCTATCACTTCTATACCAAGTATGACATTGGGATTACCTAGATCTTTCATATCAAAATTTTCAGATAACATCAATTCAATTATTTCAATGATTCTCAAGCTTGTTAACAAGATCAAGATATCATCAACATATAAGCACAATATAACATAATCATCATCAATATTTTCAGAATAAACACATTTATCTGAATCATTGAAGAGAAAGCCATTAGAAATCACTACTTTATCAAATTTGTCATTCCATTATTTTGGAGCTTATTTAAACCATAAAGAGGTTTAACTAATTTGTAAACTTTATTTTCTTGACAAGCTACTATAAACCTTTCTGGTTGTTCCACATATATATCTTCTTTTAAATCTCCATTTAGAAATGCAGTTTTAACATCTATCTGATGAGTTTCTAATTTATAAATAGAAGCTAGAGCAATCAATACTCTAATAGTAGTTATTCTAGTCGCTGGGGAATACGTATCAAAAAATTCAATACCTTCTTTTTGTTTATAACCATTAACTACTAATCTAGCTTTATATTTTTCTATAGAACCATCCGTTTTTAGTTTTTTTTCTTGAAAATCCATTTGCATCCAATTAGTTTATTGAGAAAAATCTCTTTTACCTCCTGAACTATGGTCATTTTGACACTTCGCCTCCTAAACTTTTTTTCGTGCAAATTACCTCCGAAACTATACGAATTTTGCACTTAACCTCCTGAACTCCCATTTTTGGTGGAACTTTTGGTCGGAGCTCACTCTTGTGACATGCACGCTTAAATATAAGGGGTAAAACCGACTTTGTATCTCTTACTGATGACTCCTGCTCAAAATAATGGCACGTGAGCACTCGTGTGACCTGTTCAGATAATATTCACATTAATATATATATACACGTAGGATTTGGAATCTACGTAGTGCTCACATGCCATTATTTTGATCGGGAGTCATGAGGAGGAGATGGAAAGTCAATTTTACCCCTTATATATTAGCATGCATGTCACACGAGTGAGATCCGGCTAGAATTTCCACCAAAAATGGGAGTTCAGGAGGTTAAGTGCAAAATTCGTACAGTTTAGGAGGTAATTTGTACGAAAAAAAAGTTTAGGAGGCAAAGTGTCAAAATGGCCATAGTTCAGGAGGTAAAAAATATTTTCCTCTTAGTTTATTACTAGTTGGTAAGTTTATTATTACCCAAGTATTATTAAACGTTATTAAATTCATTTCACTGTCTACAACTTCTTTCCACAAATGAGCATCTAAAGAAGTTATTGCCTCATTATAAGTTTTATTGTCTTCTTAGACAATGAAAGTGTAAAAGCTTTCACCGAAATTCTTTGGAATTCTCATTCTTACACATCTTCTAAGTTCTTGATTATCATTTGTATTTATTATAATTTCATGATTATCACCATTTGGTGTAAATTTAGAAGATTCATTATTACCATTAATATTAGAACTACTAGATTGAATAGGAAAAAACATTCTCAAAGAATACAACATCATGAGACTCTATAACTGTATTATTAGCAATATCAGCATTTTCAGATTGGAATACTAAAAATTTATATCCTACACTATTTAGTGCATACCCTATAAAATCACAATCCACTATTTTAGGTCCTAGTTTTCTTTCATTATTTTAGGAGTTAGCTAAACACCCCCACACTTTTAAGTATTATAAAGTGGGCTTTTTTCCCTTTCCACAATTCACAAGGAGTTCCATCACTATATTTATAAGTAATTCTATTTAAAATATGACATACTGAAAGTAATGCCTCTCCCCACAAACTTTTAGGTAAACCTGATTAGTTTAACATGGCATTAACCATATCTATTAAAGTGCGGTTTTTTCTTTCAGCTATGCCATTAGATTGAGGAGAAAAATCTAAAGTTCTTTGACGAATTATACATGATTTTCAAAAATCCCTACCATTTATTGTGATTAATACTCTCCACCTCAATCACTTCCCAAAGATTTAATTTATTTTTCTAATTTATTTTCTACTTCGGATTTGTAGGTTTTGACTTTTTCAAACATTTCATCTTTTGTTATTAACAAAAAAAATTAACAATATCTTGAACAATCATAAATAAATGTGATCTAATATCTTATACCACCACGAGTTAAAGTAGTTTGCAAATCACAAATATCACTATGAATTAGTTCAAGCAATTTGTACATGGATTTAAAAGGCTTTACAGGTTATTTTGCTTGAACACACACTTCACATTTATTTTTATTATTTATGTCCAATTTTAGAATTAAATCCATATTCATCATTTTTCTCAAAGTATTAAAATTAGCATGACCTAGTCTTTCATGACAAAAACTTGAATTTCCAACAAAATAATATAAAGAAGGCGAATTATTAATAACATCATTACTAGGATTATCAATATAAATACTCAATTTAAAAAGACCGTCATTAATGTAGCCTCTACCAACGAAAGAATCATTTTCGGTAAATACTACTTTATTCGACTCCATTATAATTCGATAATCCAAGTCTATCAACCAAGGAAAAACTAACTAAAACTTTCTTAATACTTGGAACAAGTTGAACTCCATCTAAAGACATTATTCTTCCTGAAGTAAATTTAAGACTTACTGTTTCTTCCCCAAGCACATTAGTTAAACTACCATTACCCATATTCACTGTTCCATTATAACATTCTTGATAAGAAGAAAAAAGAGATTTATTAGCACAGACATGTGTATTGGCTCCCGAATCTATCTACCAATCATTTGTTTGAAATATTATATTAACTTCAAGCGCATATGAAATGTACCTCTCGTTATTACTATTGGAAGCATTCCCAAAAGAAATCATATTTACTTGATGAGTAAAATCATCATTCTTTTTAAAAACTTTATTAAGTTGCTTATTGTCACTTGTACCACGTTTTAGGTTCTCTATACTTTCTTCAATTCCAAGTGACACAATCAAAATTTCAAATGAAAAATCTTGAGATTTTTGTTTAATGCTTCCACCAAACTCTAACCATGAAGGTGGTTGTTTTTTAATTAAACTAGTAACACTAAACTTTTCTTTAAACTCCATGCCTTTCATAAATAATATTCTCTAACTCATGCATTTGAGAAATAATAGATATTCCATCACACATAGTAAAATTAAGAAACTTCTCAAACTTGCTACTATTTCACTCAACATTCGACATGGTGCAAACAACACAAAATCTAAGCAATATAAAAATACTAATTAAAGCAACATTTTTTTTCTTATTTTATTTTATTCTTTATCTTCTTAGATTGTATGAAAATATTGCTGTAAATAATGAAATTAATCAAATAGCAATTAAATAATTAATGAAGTTTAATGTAAGAAGAAAAAGAGACTGGATTGAGGTGCGCAAAAACTCTTAATAAGAGATACGCCCTCTCCACACAGAGCCTGATGGAATTCTTTTCCCAAGATATAGCAATCCCAAAAGTTTTGGTAGTGGCAAGAACTCTTCTAAAACGAACTGATCATCGTCCTCATTTGCTCAAAATATGGGTCAAAAGACGCGCTTCTTAGTGAACCCATCATCAAAAGTCCATGAATGGCGATCTCGATTCATTTTCCTCCACTCTACTGAACCATGGCCATTCCTTATCGAATTGCAAGAGGTTACCCCTACCCAAGAGACGGTACCCTCTATCAAAAAACAACTTGCTCTCTACCAACAATACTCCAATTTGCTCAATGAATGGAGCAAATGTCCTTACGACATGATGAGACTCTCCGAGTCGGAAAGAGTATATTCCTTCGTGGGTCTTAGCCAGTGACCTCTACAACTAACCAGACCCAAATTCGCTAGGTTTTATCATATCATAATTCCCTTTAATTCTGGACTCGCATAAAAAATAATAATAATCCTCTTCTTCCTTTTTGTAGAGCGCATAATTTTTGATTGCAAGTCCTCCATCTCGGAAGGAGGGGCCATAGTCCAATCAGACTTGAACCCTGCTGTGAACTCCGAGGTTGCAGCTCCTGTTATAGATGTCGAAAAAGAGGTGGAGCTCGCTTTGGTGGCAAGAAATGAACCTGAGGAGCTGTTTTGCATGGAATTGTGGTGTTTTTATCGTGGTTTTAATTAGGTTTTAGTGTCATTTTTTGTAGTTTTGAGTCAATTTTCGTTAGGTTATTAGGTTGTTTTCTCAGTTTGTTACTTTTTTTCTTGTGTGTTTCTTTTTGATTTTATACTTAATATGGTTAAATGGGCTTAATTAATTTGTGTATGGTTGTTATTTTTGCTAGATATTAACAAGAAATTGAAAAGAAGGTGAGAATTGGCCCTTGGCTCGATTTGGCTTGAGCCAGGTGAGTCGGGGCGCAACTGCCGAGCGCCTGCCGACCAGCGCCGAGTGCCTGCCGAGCGCTGCGTGCCACACCTTTCGATCACGCCCGCGTCGATCGACCATGCATCGACACAAGGTCGACACTACTCTCTGTAAGCGTCGATCCAAGGTGCGTCGATCAATGCCCACCGACGCTGCTACGCGCCATCCCTGCCGAGGCCTATCGATCCCGCCCGGCCATGCCCGCAAGCTCCTGCCGACAGCCGCCGAGACCTTTCGGCCACTCCCGCCCAGCGCCAAGCCATCTCGGCCCATGTCGAGCTACTTTGCAAATTTGCCGAGACAATCGAGCCCAACTCAACCCAAATGGTCTAGAATGACCATTTTGGTTCGAAATTGGTCAAATATAGACATCTAAGCTTGTAAGGCATAATTGACTCATTTACCCCTAATTTAGCCTAGTATAAATAGAACACTTCTATCATTTTGTAGAGGATCACCACCTCCTCCCAACCCAAGCATGGTTTTGGGATTATTCTCTCTTTCTAGATTTAATTTCAAGCTTTGCCTTGGGTTTGTAAGCTCAAGAAGGATTAAAGTACTCCCTTGGATTTTTAATTCCTTGCAATTTCAATCAAGCTTTTGGATTCTCTTTTTAATTCTAGTAAGCTTTCTTTTTAATTTCATGCTTTGTTCTTCATTTGTTTTATGCTTTTTGCCTTAGGTATTAGAATTTATGCTTGATCTTGTGAATCATCCATGGAATCTAGTTGAGTGACACAACTAGATCATAGATTGAGGCCTAGATCATTTAATTTCACGTAATTTCATATGTTTCATGCATTTTTCTTCATTTCATGCTTTTTGTCTTAGCACCATGAATTCATGTTAGGTCTTAAGAATTGGCTATGGAATCTAGATGAGTGACATGTCTAGATTATAGATTGGGTCTTGGATCGTCTTGATTTTGAGTTTTTCATATGCTTTATTTTGAATTTTATCTTCATGCTTAATCCTAGATCTCTTAATTGTTGCTTGTTAATTCTCGTAAAGTTTTGAACTTTCCCGTCTATTTTCATTTCTTGTGCTTTTGGTGCTTTTGGTTTTTGTCAATTTGCATTATTCAAGTTTTTATGTCCATGCAAGCATAGTGGTACCTTGTGCATGGATGCTTGTACTTGGTGAAACATGCTTGTTTTTGCATAATTTTCATTGTTTCTTACAATTTACATATTGAGGCATACAAAGAGGCATTCTACCCACTTGCTATTTCAGTTTCTAGTGTAGTTTAATTAGTTTAATTGCTTTATTTTTATTTTCCTTATATTTTACAAAGCTTGAAACACATTGTAACCCTCAATCGAATTGAATCCCGATAATACCAAGCCATGAACCCGTTGATATATTTCAACACCACGAAAACTCTTCTAATAAAATGGCGCCGTTGCTGGGGATATAAAACTCTTCTAACAAAATGGCATTGTTGCTGGGGAACGAACCTTTATTTCCAAAACCACCAAAAAAAACAAAACTCTTCTAACAAAATGGCGCTGTTGCGACTCGACTTGGTTAAGTCTTTCGATTTGGTCGTAGTTTCATTGTGTTTTTAGCTTGCTTTGTTATTTGATGTTTTTGTTAAGTATGTTAGGTACTTTTAGCTTTGTTGGATATATTCCCGACATGGGAGGGCATGGTGCAAACCATGTCGGGAATGAGATGTTGTATAATGGCCTTGGCAACGTGGGAGGGCATGGTGCAAGCCACGTTGCCAATGGTGGTTTCGGTTATGGGCAACCCGGCATGGGAGGGCATGGTGCAAACCATGTCGAGTTTAATGGTTTCTCGGGCGTGAATGGTTCTTTGGGCGGTTATGGAGCTCCAAATTCCTATCCGAACTTGCAAGTCCCGACTTCCGGCCCGTATGGCTATGATGTTCCACAATATTATCCGAATACGCCGAGCGCGAATCCCGTCCCGTATGGAGCCCACCTGGTTATAATTTTAATCTGTGACGAATATGACTCCGATTGGGTACGTTGGTGGTCAATATCCGATTCCCACCCCTTATGGCGGTAATGGAGTTCCCGAGCATTGTCCGAACATGCATAATGGTAGCTTTGGGAATCCCGGCCCGTGTGGAGGTCCTCTGAGCCGAACTTTTGTGTTCCTTTCAAAATTAAATTCCGGTTAACAAATACGCGTCTACGTTTTGAAAGGGTTTAAGTTCGCCCCCAAGAGAACGGGGTCACTTGTAGACTCATGAGTCAACTCGGGTCGATCTCTCGAGGAATGGGAATCGGATTTAACGATGTTTATGATACTAATATCACAATTCCTTCTAAAAACACACGGTCAAATGGGGTTTTGAGAAGGATTTTTATTTGTTTCAATCTCAATAACTTAGCAACACGAATACTTCTTGTCTCGAGGGTGTCAACCTCTCGACAAGTTATAAGAAAAGCAACTATTTTAATTCTAATGGAAACTATTAAACATCATTCGAACTATTGAAAATGATGATTACGACTAACAATCGAATACCTTTATCACCCAAAATCACTAATAATTCTATCACCAAACAGCACATGAAATCATTTCAAATACCAAACAAGGTTTAAACACTAGATGTTTCAACAAATGTAAATAAACATTTCATAACTTCATTCTCAAACCAAAAGCAATAGTTCATCCAAGAATGATAATCCAAAAACACAAAGGTATGAATCCAAATCACCAAGAACTTAACATCTATTTATCAAAACATTAACTAACCAAACCATCAATTGTTCATGTTCAATATCAAACCAAACTACTCTATAAATGATTAAGAATATGAGTTCAGGAATTACGAGTCATCGAACTACGTTCAACGAGGGATGATGGACGAAAGCACTCCGAATGAAATGCGTAGAATCCTCGGGCTCGTCACAAACCCAGAATCTTCGCGTCGAAAGTCGGCTTTCTGTAAATCACTGGTCGAAACGGTGTCGTACGATTTATGCTAGAGGTATGAGAGATGTGTCGAACCTCTCAACCTTTGGATGTATTTCTGGTTCTCTAACCTATTCTTCAGCCTCCCTAGCCAAATGTCCTCAACCCTAGCTGCCTCTGCAGTTTTAAACGTATTTTCATCCGTTTCGTAACTGAAAATTTCCAAAAATCTGTGTTCTTAACGATCTTGTCCGATCGGATAGACGCCTTGTCCGATCGGACGAAAGCTACTGTCCCCGGGTCCGCTCGGTGCGCCAGCTCTCCCAGTCGGTGTGCACGTCAACAGTTGCACCGATCGGATACATGATCTGACCGATCGGTGTATGTCCTTTTGGGCTACTTGTGAGTGTCTCTCCTTAAATCTTCGTGCTTTGAATCCACCGGACACTCTAGCTGTATGAGAAAATCACAGAATTATTCTCGTTTGGACCAATTATTTATTAATAAGTCGAAAAATTAAGTAAAGAGACAAATAATGTAGAACGATGCAATTCAACTCATTCTTAAACCGAAAAAGAGAATAAAAAGACTAAGATAAGACTCAATTATGTACAGATTCATAACAAAATCGTACGAATCAACCACCCCATGCTTAATTGGTTTGTTCGTCCTCGAACAAACGAAAGAATCAAAATCAAGAGAAGTGACGATAGTAAGAGCTTAGAGTCATGTTGTGAATAAAGTTTAGTTTTGCAATTATAAACACTTTTGTCGAAAACCATGAATCTAACTCATATTACTGTTTCACCTTGAAATCTAAAGAATGCGTCCTCAAAAGGGAAATATATAATGGTGCACTCATTCGCTCGTGTTTTCCAAAAGGTAAGTGTATACGCTCGGATCAACATAATCATGCATTCAACGACTCGTGAAAATTAAAGACGCTTTCATCGCATAAGTGAGCACATTCAATCAAGAATCGGATAAGGACTTTTAAGGGTTGTAGTGTAGGCTCTTTGGTAAGGTATGTCATATATAAAGATGTGTGGCTAACTTGCGAACAAACGGAATCAATAACTCACTCATTCTTAACTTAAAGCATAGAGCATAATTCGTTCCTCATCCTTCCCAAACAACCATATACATTATTTTCTTAGCCTTTCATTTATAAGGCTATTTCTAACCCCCAAAACCCTAATATTAGCCTTTTATAAACAGGCTTTATTATTATTATTATTATTATTATTATTATTATTATTATTATTATTATTATTATTATCTGTTATGAACTTAAGCACTTTTAATTTTCCCCCTTTTATATATATATATATATATATATATGTATATTTTTTTTATATATACAACCCACTAATTCTTACCCTTCGATCGTCGTAACCAATGATCGAATATAACTCTCATTTTACAAATATTCTCGAAATAAGAGTTACAATAAAGCTCAAGGAAATGGAATAAAAGGCTCTAGGGGGCTTATTGGGAATTTAAGTGGTTTTTATTTATGAGTAAGGCTGGAATCGGGTTTTATATGCGCCTATCGTCATTTTCAAAATTCAATGTACTCATGCTATTAAGAACCTTCTCAAAACACTTATAGAATCACAACACACAATGTTGATAAACACACAAGGCTTCTTACAAGGTTTAATTCAAACTTTTGAAAACGAGGTGATCGAGTTTTAAGAATTTTGCAAAATTGTTAACGATAAAGTGTTGTTTTAAATACATATAAGTAGTTTTTGAAAACTTTGCACTTAAAACAAGCTCAAAAGACTCTAAACGTTATACCACATAACACATGATTCCGACAGGCATGCCAATACAAACACGATTAAGCAAGGGAAAATATTCAACAAAAGTTGACATAAATGGTTGACCATTGTTATGTTACGAATTTGTGACTAAGTTACTCAAATTGGTTTAAACTTAAGCATGCATGGACTCAAATCGAACACCCAAGGATTGTGCATTTGTCCGATCAATCATAGAGCTAGACCGATCAGACTAGAGTCCAATAGGTACTTTCCGATCGGTCGCCTCTACGTTACCGACCGGACGGGCCTGTCCCCTCCCCCTATCAAGAAAATTCAGCAATCTCCTGGTTGCTATAACACGAACATGAATCATAGGGAATTGAAAAATGTCAAGAACCCAATGCATGCAAATGAATTAACTACAAGTTAACCAAAGTCATAACCAAGCAAACACAAAAGGAAATAATGTTACAATAACCCGAATAAATATCAAATATCCTAGAAAGCGATAAAAGTAGGATAGAGTGGTGATACAGCTGGGGCATGGGCCCGCCTACTGGTCCATGTCGTCCGGAGGTGGAGGTGGATAGCGTTGCTCAAGACGGGAGAGGCGCTCGTCGATCTGAACGAGGTATCCAAGATTCGCCTCAATAATTCCGGTCAACCGGGCAAGATGCTGATTGGTTTCTGCCCAGTTATTGCTTATCATCGTCAATGTGCTCCGGAAATAACTAGCCTCCCCCCGAGCTTCCTCACGCGTGGCCCAGGCGTCTTGGCGAGTGTTTCGCACATGTTCTTCTTGATGAAGGATTAATTGCCTCATTTGGTCCACCATGCGTGCTTGGAAATCTTGCTGCTGCTGCCACTGCTCGACCGAAAAGTACACCCCGTCTCCATAGTCGTCGTTCTCGTAGGCCCCGGAACTGGTGTTTCCGTCTCCTCCATCTCCTTCATTCCTGTTTTGCGCCCCGTCGTTCGCTCCATCACCCTCGTCGTTTTCATCCTCATCGTTGGTATCGTCAATATCAGAATTCTCAACTAACTCGGCTCGCTTTTTTTCTTCGAGCATCATGAATATCGGAATAGAAATGCTCCGGCCGTTACTCATACGGCTGTCGACTATCATCCCCACACTCGGGTAAATGATGTCATCATCGTATGGTTCGCAATCGTGGTGCCTTGCGAGCTCCGTGATAAAGGCTCCCAGAGTGAGCTTCGCCGTTTTCTTCTCCCTTACTTGCTTGACGTTCTCGATCGCGGCTGTCAAGAGTGGATAAATTCTTGCGTTTCCGAGATGGTACATAATCCACAATGCTCTCAACTCGGAGAAAGAAATTCTCGTGGCGTCCTCTTTGCCCAAAAACACTTGCATGAAAAACTTATACGTAAGATACACGGCGTTGGATCATAAGGATGTCGAGTTAAAACGGCACCCGGGTTCTGGTGGTGCTCCCGAAAGTTTGGCCCACCAATCATTCTTGTTGTAGTCGTCGATTTAGAAACCCGTTCTCGGATTTTTCTCGCTATCGATCCCAAAGATTTCATTGAGGTCACCAATCGATGTGTGGAATGTTTGGTTCCGGAAATGACACTCGAAGCTCCCATCGGCTAACGTTTGAAACGTCATGAAAAACTCGAGCATAAGGGTTCAAAACCCATGTTGGTGGACACCGGCCCACTTCCTTAGTTGTAGGGCATCGATGCCCTTGAGGAATTTTCCTGGCGTTTTATCTCCTCCGTCGGCCTCCTCCTCCCAAAATTCGAGGCTGGTGAAACGGGGGTGGTAGACATCCCGTTTAACGAGGGATTTGTATAGTGTGACCTCGCGTTCGTCTTTGAGGTCGAAGGGAGCTACCCCACCCCGGGTGTTGCTCGGGATTCGGCTTGAGGTCTTTCCACGTTTTGATCGAGATGATGATGCCATGGCGGATGCGAAGTCTCACAATAGACCACCGAACTTCTCACAGACCTTTCGTCGAACACTTAACGTGCCTCCCAAAAACTCAACCAAGTTCAACTTCAATCCGTACAACCCAACCATAATTATGACTACACCTACAATTCAACTCACCAAAAAATTCAGTGAAGTCGAGTTACAGCCATTATACCTCGAATTTTTCGTTTTGGGGAAGGTGGGAAAAGCTTGGTGCGATTTGGGCGATTGGTTCTTGATTCCAAAAATCTCCAACCAGAGATAATTGGGTGTGTCTAAATCACTGATCGGACGCGTTGTTGGCCTTGAATTTTCGAGTGGTGAAGTTGAAAGTGCGAATTTCATGTTTTTGCTCTGCAAGAGAAAGAAATTTGAGTTTAGGGTAGAGTGTTTTATGTCTGAAATAATCGGTGTTTTATAAACTGGGTCGTCGTCCGATCGGTCTGTTCTGTGGTCCGATCGGACTGAAGCCCAGTAGGTTCTGTCCGATCGGTTGAAGTGCTTGATCGGTCGGACTGCGGTCCAGTGAGTTTTGTGCGATCGGTTGAGGTGTTTGACCGGCCGGTCTGCAATGTTCTCTGTTTATATATATATTATTATAACATATAAGTATTGCGATGTCCTGCAAGAATTCAAAAATGAAGATCAAGTAAGAACAACTCAATTCATAAAATACTCATTTATTCAATAATTCGAGCAAAAGATGCTCGTTTATTTAACACAATAACTTTAACTCCCCCCCAAAAATCATTCATTCATAAGACTCAACCCTTGCAGTCAATAGCCTATCAGACTACTTAGGCGAAGGAATATGTGCATAGGCCAGGTCGTACAAATCCTTAACATCTTCCTCAAGTTCAATGATTCTCCATTTGAGACGCATTATCTCGGCGTCAGCCTCGTCCAGGATACCCAGGAGACGCTCAATGTTCTTGGTGTAATCAAGTTCTCCGACAAGGCATTCATGGAGGTCGGTCTGCAACTTATGGATTTGTTGGCGGTATTCCTGCGCTTCTTCTTCAAGCTTTTCGATCATGTATTCGTGCTTTTTCCTCGACACCCACCCATACGCGTTGTTGTTGTGGTGATTCATGTTGTCTCGGTTGATGCTTGCAAATATCAAAGATGAGAAGGGAATTTTGGTGTGGAATTAAGAGTCCAGGGGTGTGGGTTTATATAGGATTTGAGGAGGTAGGTTAGAGGATTCTCAGAATCAAATTAAATCAAGAGGAGGGGAAATAAAATATACACTCAATCATCATAAAATAAACCCCCCAAATTAAAGATCCTCCTTACCTTAAAAGATATTGTCAGAATATCTTACCCACTTGGCCTCCCTTTCATGGTAAATAACTTCCTGAAATAGTCTTCCGTACGGACCATCCGATCGGTGTCAATTCTTGTCCGATCGGACTCGTCCGACCGGTTGTCAATAGGTCATCGATCGGTCAGTTCTGGAAATTCGTAATTCGCTCGTTCAACTTGCAGTGGCACCTGTCAAATACTCTACCCAACGAATAAATACAAATATATACACTAAAGTAGAAAAATGTACAAGAAGAGCTTGGGTTACCTCCCAAGAAGTGCAACGTTTAACGTCTTATGCTTGACGATACCTCAGACGTGCTTCAACTTTCTTGAAGGGGATCATCGAGTATCACCACCTCGTGATCTTTCTGCGAGATAGGTCCCCCATGATACATTTTCACACGATGGCCATTAACTTGGAAAGTGGAGTTGCTCTTTTCATCAAGCAAAGTCACGACTCCATATTCGTTTATGTCAGTAATCAAGAACGGACCGCTCCATTTTGATCTCAATTTCCCTGGGAATAGTTTTGGCGACGAGTTTTTTGTCATGTACTTCCTTCATTTTTTGCTTGCTCGCCCATGCCGTCTCATATGAGTCGTTTTGAATTTCTTCCAATTCGCTTAGCTCAAGCTTTCTATACCCTCCGGCCTCATTCAAATCAAGGTTCAATGTGCGAATTGCCCACTCTGCTCGATGCTCTAACTCAACGGGAAGGTGGCACGCTTTTCCATAAACCAACCGAAATGGGCTCATGCCCAACACCGTTTTATAGGCTGTACGGTAAGCCTACAGTACATCAATTAGCTTCGATGCCCAGTCCTTACGATTCGGTTTTACGGTTTTTTCCATGATACCCTTGATCTGCCGGTTGCTTGTCTCTACTTGTCCCGAGGTTTGTGGATGATAAGGGGTTGCCACCTTGTGATGCACCACATACTTGCTCAGCAGTCGATTAAAGGCCCTATCGCAGAAATGGCTGCCCCCGTCGCTTATGATCGCTCTCGGCATTCCGAATTGGCTGAAGATGTTCTCCTGGATGAATTTGAGGATGATCTCGGAGTTAGCTCTCCTTGTGGGAATTGCTTCCACCCATTTTGACACGTAATCAACTCCTACGAGTATGTACTCGTACTCTCCACTCCTCGGAAAAGGACCCATGAAATCGATGCCCCAAATATCAAAGATATCAATCACTTGATTGGGTACCAAGGGCATTTCGTCCTTTTTCCCTATTGCTCCCGAACGTTGGCACCTATCGCATGTTTTGGAATATTAGTATGCGTCGGTGAAAAGTGAGGGCCAGTAGAATCCGACTTGGAGGACTTTGAAGGCCATTTTCTGGCTCCCGAAGTGTCCTCCCTCGTCATGGCAAAATCTTAGCACACCAATCTTTTCTTCGTCCGGTATGCATCTCCGAAAGAGCCCATCTAGCGCTTTTAAAGATAAGGATCATCCCAAAAGAAACTCCCGCATTTAAACAAAAAACTCTTTCTTTCTAGCGAAGAAAGATGGTTAGGGATAATCTTACAAGCAAGGAAATTCACAAAATCAGCATACCATGGTTCGTTTATTTCTTCGATGGCTTGTGCGCTTTCGTAAGGGAACACATCATCCACAAACTCAACTTTATTTGGCTCTCCTTCCACTAGCATACGGGACAGGTGATCAGCAACTACATTTTCGCTCCCTTTTCTGTCCTTAATTTCAATGTCGAATTCTTGTAAGAGAAGAATCCAACAAATCAATCGAGGTTTGCTTTGCATTTTGGAAAATAAATGACGAAGTGCTGCATGATCAGTATGCACGATGACTTTGGAGCCAACGATGTAAGAACGGAACTTATCCAATGAGAACACAACCGCGAATAGCTCTCATTCTCTAGTAGTGTAGTTGCGTTGGGCGCTATTCAACATATAGCCGGCATAGTAAACGACCCTCAGCATTTTATCTACTCGTTGCCCAAAACCGCCCCGACTGCCTCGTTTGAAGCATCACACATAATTTCGAAAGGAAGAGACTAATCCGGTGCTACTACCACTGGTGCTTGTGTTAATTTTTCTTTCAAGACGTTGAAGGCACTAAGACACTCACCATTGAATTCGAAAGGCACATCCTTCCCAAGCAACTTACATAACGGGCGACAGATTTTTGAAAAATCTTTAATGAAACGTCTGTAAAAGCCCGCATGTCCCAAAAATCTCCTAACTCCTTTAACATCCTTCGGTGGCAGAAGAGTTTCAATGACATTGATTTTCGCTTTATCAACTTCCAACCCCTTGCTCGACACCACATGTCCCAATACAATACCGCTCTTCACCATGAAATTCGACTTCTCCCAACTCAAGGTTAAGTAAGATTCAACGCAATGCTCAAGTACTTTTGTTAAGTTTCTTAGGCAATTAGAGAAGGAAAAGACAAATACCGAGAAGTCATCCATAAAGACTTCAAGAAAATCATCGATGAATTCGGTGAAGATGGTGATCATGCATCTCTGAAATGTCGCTGGGGCATTACACAATCCAAATGGCATTCTCCGATAAGCAAACGTGCCAAAGGGGCACGTGAATGTGGTCTTTTTCTGATCTTCCGGAGCTATTGCAATTTGGTAGTAGCCGGAAAGTTCGTCTAGAAAGCAATAGTATTCATGCCCTGCTAATTTTTCGAGTAATTGGTCCATGAATGGGAGTGGGAAATGGTCCTTCCTCTCCGCTGCATTGAGCTTGCGGTAGTCAATGCACATCCGCCACCCGGTGGTTAAGCGTGTTGGGACGATTTCTCCCTTTTCATTTTCCACTATCGTGATGCCCCCTTTCTTCGGAACAACGTATACCGGGATAACCCACTCACTATCGAAGACAACATATATGATCCCTTCTTCGATTAGCTTGAAGATCTCCTTTTTGACTACCTCTTTAAGCGTAGGTTTTAAACGTCGCTGCCCTTGTCGTATTGGTTTTGATCTTTCTTCAAGATCGATCCGGTGCATGTATGTGACCGGACTTATCCCCTTGATATCACTGATACTCCATCCTATCGCTTGCTTGTACTTTTTAAGAACCTCGATGAGTTCTCTTTCTTCATGTTTCGCCAACTCCGCAAAGATAATTACGGGTTTCCTCTCGTTAGACTCAAGAAACACGTACTTGAGATGGCTTGGAAGTGGTTTTAGTTCCAACTTGTGTTCCAAAGTAGGTCCAATGAGTGACTCGATCATGGGCTCTTCATTAATTTCGAAAAGAGTGACCACCCCCTCCCCGTTTAAATCAAGCTCGTCGTCCTCGGTGTCATAGTTCTCAATTAGTATAACACCAAACAATTCGCTCACACATTGGTCCACCGAATCAAGATAAGAGCAATCGGGACCAATCATTGGTAAAGGAATGTTTTGTATATCTTTTAGTGAGAACGTCACTGATTCCCCAAGTACGGAGAGTGTCATATTTCCTCTTCCCACATCGATCAATGTGTGCGATGTTGCCATGAAAGGTCTTCCCAATAGAATGGTGTGCTCCTTGCTTGCCACATCCACTTCTCCGACATCCAATATTACAAAGTCCACGGGGACTACCAATGTTCCAACCTCCACTAGAACGTCCTCGACCACTCCTAACGGATATCGTAATGAACGATCAGCCAATTGAATCCGTAAGCTTATTGGATTCATTCTCCCAAGGTTGAATTGTTTGTATAGGGCAAAGGGCATCAAGTTGATCCCTGCCCCTAAGTCAAGCATTCCACGCACTTTTTGCCCATCTCCAAGGGTTATCGTAATGCAGAAACTCCCTGGATCCTTTGCCTTTGGTGGCAGCGTATGGTGGAAAATTGTGCTCACTTCATTGGATAGAATCATTCGTTAGTTTCCATCCATTTTCCTTTCATTAGACGCAAGTTCCTTAAAAAACTTGACGTAAGCCGATATAGCCTTGATCACATCGAAAAGTGGTAGTTTCACGTTCACATCCTTCAGCATATTGTAAAGTTCCATGAACTTTTTGCTCTCTTTTGCTGGTTTGAGATGATTGGGAAATGGTACGGCGTCCCATATTACTCGTTGCGGTCTTTGTACTTCACCATCCTTCTTGTCCGACCGGTCAGTCATACTTGTCCGGTCGGTAGAAACCTCCTGTCCTCTACTTCAATCGGACTCTGGGTTGGTGTGGTCGGATAAAACCTTCTGGACTCCAGTCCGACCGGTTATTTTGGTAGTCCGATCGGTCAGGCTCTTGGCTGTGTTTTTCTGATTTGTTTCGGCACGTCTCGGTTGAAAGGTTCCCATCAATGATCTCAGAAGATATGGATTACTTGATTTGTGAATTTTACCCACTGTTCCTCCTTCACCATTTGAACTTGGCTCTTGTTTATCTCGTCTATCCACTGTCTGCTCATCTTCGGAGTCTTCCCTCTCGACTTCTCGTACTCCGTTATCGACTTGCTTCCCTCCTCGAAACACATGCACCGCCATTGATTGCTCGGGTTGGCTAGGTAGCTTTCCCAGATCACTCATCGTTTTTGCCATAGAAGCAATGAGTTGCCCTATCATCATTTCCAACTTCTCCAGTTGCTTCCTCGTCCACTTCCCCTCCTAAATTGTACAAAGCGTTTCCTTCCAATTACGTAGAGTCTCGTGCTCTAGTTGTTGACGCCATAGTCTTAATTCATCGTCCGGGTTGATCGGGAGTGGCATTTGTTGCTGTTGCGGTACTTGTGGGTATTGTTGTTTTGTACTTTGTTGGTATTGCGGCTGTGGAGATTGTTGATATGGTTGTTGTGGTGCTTGATACTGTTTTGGAGGGTATTGAGAATAGTTTCCTTGCCCCTTATTTTGATAAGATTTTTGGGCACTCGGTTCTCCTTGGCTCTTGTTTGAAAATGGTCGTGAGTCTGATTGCTTGGGGTTGGGCACATGGTTCTCCTTCCCGTACTTGCTATTGGGTTGATAATTTTGGACCGCATTCACCTCCCCTCCTCTTCTTCGTCGAAAACAACGCCACAAGTGTCCATTTCATGTCCCACTGCTCCGCATTTTTCACACATCAAAGGCGGAGGTGTCGAAGGTTCCTCCTCTCCCTTCATTTTACTTGTTAATAGTGCGAATTGCTTTGTTAGCTCCTCGATTTGAATTGTTTGGACTTTGTACCTCCTCGGTCAGAAGCTCGTTTGTTGCGATTTTTTGCTCATGTGCTCGAATAAGTCCCAAGCCTCCGTGGCGGTGAATTCCTCAAAATCTCCGGCTTTCACCTCTACTTGCTGTTTGTAAACCGGAAATAGCCCTTCATGGAAGTAATTATTGACCATCTCGGCGCTATTGTTGTGGTGTGGACATTTTTGTAAGAGTCCTTTATATCGCTCCCATGCATCGTAGAATGATTCCCCCTTTATTTGTTCGAAGTTTGTGATCTCTCTTCGCAATTTAGCAGTTATTTGTGAGGAGTAGAACCTACTCACAAACTTCTTATACACCATCTCCCTATTAGTCAAGGAATTGGGCTGCAACGACAAAAGCCAATGCTTTGATTTGTCCTTCAAAGTAGTAGGGAAGCATTTCATTCTCAATTGATCCTCATGTTATCCAAGATGCGGAATTCTCCCCACCACGAGGTAAAATTCTCGAATAAAACTCAGTGGTTCTTCGTTGGGCATGCCGTCAAAAGTAGGAAGTTGGTTAACGCTTCCCACTTTCAAATCATAGTCTCTTACCACCGGGCCTAAGACTATTGCACTGCTGTATGATCTAATCGTTGGAAAAAGGAGATCTCCTTGACGGCGTTCATTTGGGTATCGGCGCTCTCTCCTTCCTCCGAAGTTACCTCGTGCTCCATAATTTCTTTCCTCCCCATACTCCTCATAATACCCATAATCACGCTCCTCCTTGTAAATTCCATGATCATCATATCCATCGTTTCGAAAGTTCTCCCTTTGCCAAGCGTTGAACGAACGTCCTTCCCTCCTATTTTAGATTTTGGTTCCGTTCTCGTTCAAAGTTCTCATGCCTTTGGTGGTTTCGTTGGTTATTCTAGGGCTCGGGCCCGCCATGACCACCATTGTTATTTTCGAACTCTCTATTTGCTCGATTGTTGTAAGCTCGAGCTTCTTCACGGTTCCGAAATCGTTGAGGAGGTTTTTGGTAAGTAGGGTTCTCTTGCATCATGATTTGATGATCGCCCCTCGGTTGTTGCTCCCCGTTGTTTGCTTGGTTTGGCTCTCTTGGTTCCTCGTCATGGAGTAGAGGTGGATTTATTGGCTCTTCGTCTTTGTTATTATCCATTTGCTCTTGTACATGCACATCGTCAATGGGTGGCACTCCATATGGATAATCGCGAGGAGGGGTTTGGGTGTTTCATCCCCTCCCTCGTCCTCCATTCACTCCTCCTCGTCCTCCGAGAGGTAGATTCTCTGCCATGTTAGTTGAACTTTCTTCAAAATATTCCCTTCGGTCGAAGGAAATAGTTGTCTTGGTCTCGACACGCGTTCGATGCTATTAATGAATGGGGTCAATTCTCCTCTAAGGCTTCGTTGACCTTGCATCAACAACAAACAATCACCGCATCGAGTGGCAAACAATAAACATTATACAATTTTACGACTCATAAGAAATAACAAAAATAAACATCTTTAACACCTTTACCACTCCCCGGCAACGTCGCCAAATTTTGAGCCGAACTTTTGTGTTCCTTTCAAAATTAAATTCCGATTAACAAATACGCGTCTACGTTTTGAAAGGGTTTAAGTTCGCCCGCAAGAGAAAGGGGTCACTTGTAGACTGATGAGTCAACTCGGGTCAATCTCTCGAGGAATGGGAATCGGATTTAACGATGTTTATTATACTAATATCACAATTCTTTCTAAAAACACACGGTCAAATGGGGTTTTAAAAAGTATTTTTATTTGTTTCAATCTCAATAACTTAGAAAAACGAATACTTCTTGTCTCGAGGGTGTCAACCTTTCTACAAGTTATAAGAAAAGTAACTATTGTAATTCTAATGCAAACTATTAAACATCATTCTAACTATTGAAAATGACGATTACGACTAACAATCGAATACCTTTATCACCCAAAATCACTAATAATTCTATCACCAAACAGCACATGAAATCATTTCAAATACCAAAGAAGATTTAAACACTAGATGTTTCAACAAATGTAAATAAACATTTCATAACTTCATTCTTAAACCAAAGGCAATAGTTCATCCAAGAATGATAATCCAAAAACACAAAGGTATGAATCCAAATCACCAAGAACTTAACATTTATTTATCAAAACATTAACTAACCAAACCATCAATTGTTCATGTTCAATATAAAACCAAACTACTCTAAGAATGATTAAGAATATGAGTTCAGGAATTACGAGTCGTCGAATTACGTTCAACGAGGGATGATGGACGAAAGCACTCGGAATGAAATGCGTAGAATCCTTGGGCTTGTCACGAACCCAGAATCTTCGCATCGAAAGTCGGCTTGCTGTAAATCACCAGTCGAAACGGTGTCGTACGATTTATGCTAGAGGTATGACAGATGTGTCGAATCTCTCAAACTTTGGATGTATTTCCGGTTCTCTAACCTATTCTTCAGCCTCCCTAGCCAAATGTCCTCAACCCTAGATGCCTCTGCAGTTTTAAACGCACTTTTTGCTGTTTCGTAACTGAAAATTTCCAAAAATCTGCGTTCGTAATGCTCTTGTCCGATCGGACAGACGCCTTGTCTGATCGGACGAAAGCTACTGTCCCCAGGTCCACTCGGTGCGCCAGCTCTCCCGGTCGGTGTGCACGTCAACAGTTGCATCGATCGGATACATGAGCTGTCCAATCGGTGTATGTCCTTTTGGGCTACTTGTGAGTGTCTCTCCTTCAATCTTCGTGCTTTGAATCCACCTGACACTCTAGCTGTATGAGAAAATCACAGAATTATTCTTGTTTGGACCAATTATTGATTAATAAGTTGGAAAATTAAGTAAAGAGACGAATAATGCAAAACGATGCAATTCAACTCATTCTTAACCCGAGAAAGAGAATAAAAAGACTAAAGTAAGACTCAATTATGTACAGATTCGTAACAAAAACGTACGAATTATCTTCCTACTTTGAATCTCAATTTTGGGATGCGCATAACCCTATCCGCTAAAGATCACAAAGCTTATGAGTTGTTTGGCGGTCCGAGATCCTTTGTTGCAAGTGGCCCCCTCATCCGCACTATGGGGGATGTTAACAAACCTTTTGTGGGATGTGCATGGTGTGGAACGTGTGATCATACTACTGAATCTTGCCCTTTAACTTCCTCGTTCAATATGTCATTGCCTCATTTGGAGGATATCTATGGAGGCCATGGATATCCGGTGGGACCCAACTGTGTTACACCATCGTTTGCTCTGCCGCCGACTCCTAATCCTCTTGTTACTCCTCAAAGGGGCCCATTTCATCCGACTACCTCGATGATTGCTCCCACTTCATCCCCCGATCCAGATCTCTTGGTCATTACGCAATAATTCTCAAGCCCGGTCATGTTCCTTGATAAGTGGGGGATGGTTGATAATACGGTCATATCACCACCGGAAGAGGAAGTTCTCTCAAATCCGAGTGTTCTTACTCCTCTTGACTCCACTCTCGCGGACCTCCCTTGGCTTTCTCTTTCAAAAGGTTATATTTTCGATCGGATATATATGGATATGATAAAAAATATAGTCGAATGAGTTTATATGGAGGATAGAAGCATTGAGGAGGATATTTTCTGGGAAGCCTATTTTGAGGATTATTATAAGGATGATGAGCCCCTTGCTCGTACCGACGATCCCATTGTGTTTCAATGTGCCAACGACTTGAGTGAAGGAGATTATGATTGTGTCGTTGAGGGCACTAACAGATTTTTGGCGGGGGAGGTGGCGATTATTGATGATAAGATTGGAGAATTTGAAGACTTTCTTGGGGTGGAGATTGTTGATGATGGGTTGGGAGTCGATTTGAAGATTTTCTTGGGGTGGAGATTGTTGATGATGGGTTGGGAGTCGATTCTATTGAGAAGCTTGAAGATTTTCTTGGGGTGGAGATTTTTGATGATAATATTGGAAAGCTTGATGATTATCTTGAGGAGGAATAGGTGAGCAAACCGATCATCATCTTTGATAATCCGGAGCGAGAAGAAGAGGAGGAGTCGATTGGAGCGATTAAAGTTCTTAAGGGTGCGATTGGTTGGAGACCCGGAGTGATAAAGGGAGCTAGTCCTTGGACTTACTTGCATAAACTCATCTTGGAGGATGATGCCACATCACTTCGAGAATCTCAAAGGCGTTTAAATCCAAGTTTTAAGGAGACATTGGAAGATGAGAAGATGATCGAGGACGAAAAGGGAAAGTTATTGGCCATGAGGGCTAAAATGGGATAGAGGATGTTGATCGAGTTTAATAAGTTACATGCGGCTCCAAAGGGAGATCATTTCCCTCCCCTGTTTGTAGATCAAAGGTTGAACAAGCTAGCCAACCATTATTCCTATCGTTTCTTTGATGAGTCATCGGGTCACTTTAAAATCACCATTCCACCCAAAGACCTAACTGAGATGAGTTTCATTTCCCCATTTGGAACGTTAGCTTTTTGGCGGATCTTATTTGAGCTATGCAATGCGCCAAGGACGTTCCAAAGAGTGGATCCTCCCGACAAGGAGGAGAT
>BMAC01000240.1:1392764-1409561 GCA_014905375.1 Phtheirospermum japonicum
TTTTATATGGTTAAGTCGATTTTTATGACTTTTGTGTCTTTATTACATTGTTGAACAACTCCACATGCTTGGAAGTTTGAATAGTTTACTTGTCGAGTTTTTGCATGTTTTTGTATATATATATATATATATATATATATATATATATATATATATATATATATATATATATAATCAACATTTTCTCGTGAAAAGATTTCAAATCTCTAAAAACTCTTTGGATTTTGCTCCAAAATTCGTTACAAACTAGTGAGTAGCCTTGTGTGATTTATCGTCTTGCTTGCATTTTTATGGAAATTTCCTTGAGGAGGTTTGATTTTGCTCATACATGATTGAATTCGAAAATGACCTTGAGGCACATATATCACCCTTGTTCCGGCCATATCCATATATTTAAGCTACTTTAAAAATCCCAAACGAGCCCCCTTGAGCTTATGTCCCATTTCTTGTTAACCGAGCTCGATTTTAGCTCTCTTATATCTTCATAAATTGTGAGGTAAGAGTGTATGATTAGTTGACAAGAAATGTGAGGGAAATCGATTTTGGGTTTTGGGTTTTGAGTTGCTTACACAAAAATAATAATAATAATAATAATGATAATAATAATAATAATAATAATAATAATAATAATAATAATAATAATAATAATAATAATAATAATAATAATACTCCAACACAAATCACGAGAAGTGATAAAGCGTGCGTTCAAGTGAAAAGCCTAATTTAAAGGCTAAGTTTAGTGAAAAGAAGAAAATTCAAAAAGCTTCTAAGTGTTGTGAAAATAAAGTCGGGAGAGTGTGTAAGTAAATGAAAGGGTTTCGAATGAAAGTTTGGAGAATCGGGAAAGGTGAAGCAATCATAAGCTTCGGGATTTAGAAATTAGGATTTTGTGTGTTATTGATCACATTTGATCGCTTGTTGGCCATTATATCCAAATGTTCCATACCTTACCAAAGAGCCAACATTTCAACCCAAAATAAAGACCTCTTTCGTTTCTTATTTGGTCATGTACTATGAGAAATTTTGAGTGTCCGATTTGTGAAATCCTAACGAGGTGCATGCATTGTCCGACTTGAGCGTATACACGTCCCATATCAAACACTTGAGCAGATTGAGAGAACACCCTCAAAAACTCCTTTTGTGAGGAAGTCATCGATTTGTTTGCATTGAGAAAGACTAATATGAGCAATGCTTGATGATAACGAGTTTATGTTCATACTTTCATCATATAAATAAGGATAAGCACAAGGATTTTTCTTTTTACACAATGTTCATTGCATGTACATTCTCGATTCTTTTCGTTGTTCGAGGACGAACAAACCGATAAGTGTTGGGTGGTTGTTTTGCATGAAATTATAATGTTTTATCATTTTTTTAATTAGGTTTTAGTGTCGTTTTTAGTAGTTTTGAGTCAAATTTCGTTAGGTTATTAGGTTGTTTTCTCGTTTTGTTGCTTTTCTCTTGTGTGTTTCTTTTTTTATATTATACTTAATATGGTTAAATGGGCTCAATTAATTTGTGTATAAGTGTTATTTTTGCTAGATTTTAACAAGAAATCAAAAAGAAGGTGAAAATTGGCCCTTGGCTCGATTTAGCTCGAGCCAAGGCAAGTCGGGGCGCAGCTGCCGAGCACCTGCCGGACCAGCGCCGAGTGCCTTCGAGCGTGCGCGTCACACCTGCCGAGCACACGCCTGCATCGATAAACCATGCATCGACGCAAGGTCGACGCTAACTCTCTGTAAGCGTCGATCGATGCCCGCCGACGCGGCTGCGCGCTATCCCTGCCGAAGCGCCCGCCGGATTGCCCGCAAGCTCCTGACCGACAGCCGCCAAGACCTGCCGGGCCACTCCCGCCCAGCGCCGAGCCATCTCGGCCCATGTCCGAGCCACTTTGCAAATTTGCTGAGACAATCGAGCCCAACTCGACCCAAATGGTCTAGAATGACCATTTTGGGTCAAAATTGGTCAAACATGGAAATCTAAGCTTATAAGTCATAATTGACCCATTTACCCCTAATTAAGCTTGTATAAATAGAACCTTCTCTCATTTTGTAAAGACACCCTCCTCCCAACCCAAGCTTGGGTTTGGGATTAATTTCTCTCTCTAGATTTAATTTTCAAGCTTTGCCTTGGGTTTGTAAGCTCAAGAAGGATTCAAGTACTCCCTTGGATTTTTAATTCCTTGCAATTTCAATCAAGCTTTTGGATTCTCTCTTTAATTCTAGTAAGCTTTCTTTTAATTTCATGCTTTGTTCTTCATTTGTTTTATGCTTTTTGCCTTAGGTATTAGAATTTGTGCTTGATTTTGTGAATCATCCATGGAATCTAGTTGAGTGACACATACTAGATCATAGATTGAGGCCTAGATCGTTTAATTTCACGTAATTTCATATGTTTCATGCATTTTTCTTCATTTCATGCCTTTTGTCTTAGCACCTTGAATTCATGTTAGATCTTAAGAATTGGCTATGGAATCTAGATGAGTGACACGTCTAGATCATAGATCGGGTCTTGGATCATCTGATTTTGAGTTTTTCATATGCTTTATTTTGAATTTTATCTTCATGCCTTAATCCTAGATCTCTTACTTGTTGCTTGTTAATTCTCGTAAAGTTTTGAAACTTTCCTGTCTATTTTCATTGCTTTTTCTATTGATGCTTTCAGTTTTTGTTAATTTGCATTATTCAAGTTTTTATGTCATGAGTTGGTACCTTGTGCATGCATGCTTGTACTTGGTGAAACATGCTTGTTTTTGTCTAATTTTCATTGTTTCTTGCAATTTACATATTGAGGCATCGACGAGGCATTCTTACCAACTCGCTATTTCAATTTCTAGTGTAGTTTAATTAGTTTAATTGCTTTATTTTCATTTTTCTTTTATTTTAGAAAGCTTGAAACACATTGAAAACCTCAATCGAATTGAATCCCGATAATACCAAACCATGAACCCGTTGATATATTTCAACACCACGAAAACTCTTCTAACAGGAGCTCGCGGATTCCACTGACCAAATGTCGTTGTGTGGACAACGATTAGCCAAGGAAAGAAAAAGAGGGTAGTCCACGAGCAAACTCCGACACAGCGCACACCTCCAGGCTCCCAAACGTCGCCTTACTTAGAAGGCATACAACTCCGAGTTCCACAAATCTAGATAAGGGTCCTTTCTCAGTGCGAAAATGCCGACCAGATCAAAACTTTTCAATCCATAGACAAATAAGAACTCAGGTAATTCCACCATCTCAAAATAATTCATCTTCATATCTTTCAAGCTCATAATCCCATCTTCTCGCTTCTTGTGGTCTAGCTGGAGCCGCTAAGTGGTCTCTCTCTCCAGCCACCTATTGGTTGCGACCTCCGAGGATGATTGGAAGAAAATGTGCGATGAGCTAATGTCCCTTGGCCAAAAAGCAAACACAACAGTTATCCCTGACGCAGGGAGAGCTGGATGAAGCTGACGCCAGCTAGCGTCCCGAGGAGAAGAACTAAATGTCGCGAACAGCTAGCTGGAGACACTGAGATATGAGGCCACCTCGATTTGGGGGGGGGGGGGGGGGGGGGGGGGGGACGTGAGGACTAATAGAGTTAGAAAGGCTCCTACTATAGAAAGACAGGAAATATAGGAAATAGCTCACATATCACGTCAGCAGGGATTTATTGAGGGGAAGGACGAAAGAGTGGTCGAAGATTGTAGAACATTTCTAAGGAGTGAGGTGGGTAAAAAATTCATGGAAGAGTATAGGACTCACTTACTCAGGACTTATCGACACACGATGACCTTCCTGCAGAAGGTAGGGAGAGGAGCTAAATACTGGTTCAAAATCTCCATGGAACGAGTTAAGGTTCAACTCGCAGTGGCAAAGATTGACTTTGAGCCAAATGTAGAGACAATAAGAAATGAGCTCCGTGCCTTCACCTTCTTGCGTGGTGATGAAAATCAGAGCCTACATGACGCTTGGTGGACCACCTACACGAGATAAGCAATCCTAAAGGATGGACTTATCAATGAGCTCGATGCTCCTCTCGATGACCTAATCCCTGACTGTACCCCTGCATAGTTTTTTAAAACTATCTCTTATATTAAGATTTTTGACTTTTCATAGGTTTAGCTAACCATGTATGAATTCCCCTCTTATGCTTTTGTGACTTAGCCTCATCAAGTTCCTCCTATAACCATGAACTTTACCAAACATGATCCATACCATAGAACCTGTGAAAACACAAATTATTCCAGAATTATGAAAATTACAAATCGCGTGATAACTTAATCATATTGTAATCATGTAACCCTTGATGTCATACATATGTCTACCTAGCACAAGACAGGTGTAAGAAAACACCATGTAAGTACAACCATAAACATAACCATACTAGATCATAAATAATATAGACCAGAAAATAATAAGTATTATCAGCACAATGAAGCTAGACCAAAGATGACCAAGAAACTACTTAGTCCCTAGGTTAATGCAACCAGGCAATACAACCAAGTTATTTAAAATGATAAGTCCCCTAAATTCTTGAAATGCGAGTAGAAAACTAATCACCGCATAAAATTTGAATACCATAAAACCTGTCGACCTGTTTAAACCCTTAATCAATTCTACGTAACTTAAAAACCATCATATAGACTTATAACACCAATATAAATAACCTGTTTGACTTAAGTATAACCATAAGATTCCACATCACCATGTGTATGCCAATCTCAAAAAGATCAGTCCATGTAGAAAAACCATGGTTCAGTATAGGTGATTGAATAACCCATCAATCTCTTAATAAGTCACAAGAGACCAAGCATACTACTCAGTCCCTCATGTTAAAGTAATGCAAACAAGGAATCACAACCAAGTCGCATCAAACCAAAACCAAACAAGGCTTTAAGTTCCCTAAATTTATACGATGCGAACAGAAAAATTGCTAAGTCACAACACCCTATAACCACAAACTATATCACGTAATCACTCGTATTTATAAGCACATAATCAAAGCCGTAAAGAACATGTAAGTCAAACATGCTCTTCACATAGACTTCAAACAAAGCATTAGAATATGTAAATCGAACATATTCAAAGACAAAAGACGCAAAGAACATGTAAATCAAACTTGCTCTTTACAGCAAGGGATATGTAAATCGAACAAAATCCCTTACATAAAACGACCCTTCTATTGATTACCACATCCATAAAAACCCTCACCAACCTAATGAAAGCGTCGATCCATAACCATATCCATATAAACCATCATCGACCTAATGAGAGCATCGATCCATAACCACATCCATAAAAACCATCATATATCATAATAATAACCCATTATTCATCGCTAATCTAAGTAAGTATCAGCCCATAGTTTGTGAAAAGTGCATAAAAGCACAAATCCATCTCTGACCTAAAGCACCAGCTCATGAAGGTAATCATAAAAGATAGAAATCCCACCCATCGCCTGAAGAGATAGTCGTAGTACTTATTTAAGTGGAAAATGTTCTAGCTCCTTGGTAAAGCTTTCCCCTTTTCGTCCGCAAGCACATATGATCCCTCCTCTTAATACCTTTATGACCTTGAATGGTCCTATCCCCCATTCATTAAGAAAATTTGTGTTGCCGTTCTGGCCTCTTTAGTAGATAATTGTGTCTCTCCAGTGACCACCTTATCAAGAGTCTCCCAAATAAGTGATCACCAATCCTCTCGCTTGTCTATTTCCATGACCTCCTTCCCTCTTTCCACACTACTATGCGCTAGCTCCATCAACGTGACGCTTCTTATTTCACAAGTGCCCAATAACCCAACCATCTTCATGAGCTGATCCGCTCTCGTACTTTCAGCTCGCGGTAAGTATTCCAATTTAAACTCCTCGAATTGAGTTACACCCTCCTTAAGCTTCTTTAAGTATCCCTGCATGCGTTCTTCCCTTGCTTCGAAAGACCCATCATACTGGTGAGCTACTAGTTGTGAGTCCGTATAGGCCTTAATTCCTCGTGCTCCAAGGTCTCTTGCCATTTTCATGCCCAGCAATAATGCCTCATATTCCGCTTCGTTGTTAGAGGCCTTAAATCCCAGCTTGATCACAAAGTCTAGGTTCTCCCCTTCTGAACTAGTCAAAACAATCCCCAGCCCAGCTCCTGATGCAATAGTTGATCCATCTGTATGCAACAGTCACGCCTTTTATTTCTCTACATGCTCTGTCGAGCGCACCATCTCCTGTAGGAAATCTGCTAACAACTGCGCTTTAATAGCTGTTCTAGTCTCATATACCACATCGTACTCACTGATCTTGATTGCCCACTTCACCAATCATCCGGACACATTCGGATTACTCAAAACCTGCTTGAGAGATAAGTTAGTGCGTACCTTAACCTTTAAACCCAGAAAATAAGGTCGGAGCTTTCTCATCTTATAAATACATGCGAATCCGCCTTTCTCCAGCTTTGAGTCGTTCAACTCAGCTACCCTTAACATCCTACTGATATAATAGATAGGTTTTTGGACACCTGCATCCTCTCTGATGAGTACTGAGCTTACCGTGACCTCACCAATAGATATGTATAGAATCAGGTCCTTGCCCGACATCAGTTTAGTTAATAACGGGATCTCGTCCAGGTACTCCTTGAGTTTATCGAACGCCTATGCCACCTCATTTGTCCACTTTAACTTGGATCCTTTCCTCAGTGTTCTGAAAAAGGGAACACCTTTCTCTGTCGACCTTGAGATAAAATGGCTAAGCCCGGCAATGCTTCCAGTTAATACCTGCACATCTAGTATCGTTTGGGGATAAGGCATTTGCACAACATCTCGCACCTTCTCCGGGCTCACCTCAATACCTCTCTCCATCACCATATATCTTAATATTTTACCTGATCGTACCCCAAATGCATACTTATTTGGGTTAAGGCGCATGCCGTATTGCCTCAGTATGGTAAAAGCCTTTCACAGATCCTCCACGTGTGAGTCCGCCTTCTTTCTTTTCACCAACATATCATCCACATAAACTTCCATGGTCAATCCCAATAAATCTCTAAACATCTTGTCCATCAACCTTTGATAAATTGCCCCTGAATTCTTCAACCCAAAAGGCATAGAAACAAAATAGTATGTACCTGTCGAGGTGACAAATCTCACCTTGGGTTGGTCTTCTTTTGCCAATATAATATGATGGTATCCCTTTGATGCATTTATCATGATCAACAACTCACATCCTAAGGTTGAGTCAATCAGCCGGCCGATACGTGGTAAAAGATAATGATCCTTCGAGCAGGACTTGTTCAACTCGCGAAAATCCAAACACATCCTCCACGTCTATCCAGGTTTTGGTACCATCACAACATTTGATAAATACTATGGGAGTTGAATCACCCGGATGTGGCCATCCTTTATAGCTTTTGCACTTCCTCCTTAATCACCTTATCCAACTCCTCTCTGAAATGTCGCCTTTTCTGTCGCATAGGTCGCGCCTCTGGGTCGGCATGCTGATTTTAAATAGTGTTGTGCGACCTCAGGAGACACTCCTGGTAACTCTCCATCTCCAAAAGAAAACATGTCCCTAAATTCTCTTAGTAAAGCAATCAGCTCCTCTTTCACAACCTCTATCATTTGATTCCCTATTGTGGTAATGTATTTTAGTCTGCCTTCTTCTAATGAAAATCTCCATAAGTTCTTCATGAGGGCGAAAAAAATTCTCCTTCTCCCTCATATTTTTGGAACTAAGTATCTCTTCCTGCACGTCACCCATCCTCTCTCACTTCCCTTCGCTCATCCCCTTCTGTACCGTTATCTTGTAACACAGACGGGCAACCTGTTGTCCCGATATTATCTCGCCCACCTAGTCTCTTGCAGGATATCTATGCTCATGTGGTAGGTGGAAGTAACTGCCTGGAATGCGTTAAGGGTCGTTCGTCCTAATATGACATTGTACGTTGAATTCCCTTTGATGACCAAAAACTTCAGATCCTTTCTGACCCTTAGCTCACCTTTTCCCCAAACTACCGCGAGCACTACCTCTCTATTAGTTTTAACCTTCATGCCATTGAAAGCATAAATAGGTGTTTGTACAGGTGGTACCTTTACGTTCAAGTTCATCTGGTCCAAGCACTCCCGATAGATGATATTAATCGAGCAACCATTGTCCGCGAATACTCGCCCGTCTTCATATTCTACCACCTCGGCTTCAATCACAAGCGTGTCATTATGTTCATCCTGCAATACACATCATTCCTCTGGGCTAAAAGAATTTATTAGTTTTGATGCTGGAGGTCTCCTGTTGATGGTAGCGACCATACATGTTCCTGGGCGGGCTGCCTTCGCATGTATTTTTCGTGTATTATTTGTGTCCCCATCTGTTGGCCCCTCAGATATCATGTTTATTCTCCCCTTACTATTCCCCATAGTTCTTCTATGTTCAGGTCATTTTTGCCCCTCCTGTCATGGATATTCTTCTGTCTGCGTAAGCGGAGGTCCTCCTGGGGATGGCGGGGGCAGTTGCTGACTTTGGTCTCGAGGTTCCTTATCTTTGTATATGACTTCTTTTAAGTGCCTTTCTTTAATTTGTCTTTCAATCTCCTCCCTGAGATGCCTGCATCGCTCAGTCAAATGACCATAATTATTGTGGAACCTACAAAAGAACTCAGATTCTGGGTTAGTTCAAATTGTTGTGTAACCCTCCGGCTATTTGATAGCGTTGGGTACTTGTTGCTCCATAATCGTGAACACCCTTGCTTGTGGGTACGCCGAAGTTTTGAATCCCTCTTCTCTCCAAATCCTTCCTCCACCTCGTGTTGCCCCTCTACCATCTACTTTGGTGGTTAAGTGTTCACGAGAAGCTCACCTTGACTCTCTCCTAGGCTTCGACCTTATGGGAGCAATTCTCTCTGGTTTCGCGATCACTTGTCCAAAGCGTAACCTACGTTCCTCTTCAATTTCTTCCACATGTATATATCGCACACCTATCCAATTCCTCTTCATACATATAAGCAAATCGTTTGTCCAGTGACTTGTGTAGATCCTCCCTCCGTAATACCTGGTGTAGTGCTCCCTCCTTCATCTCATTTGTGGCCAAGGGCACTTCCAAAGTGGCCCTAGTTAAGAGGGCTATATAGTTCTTCAAGGTCTCTCCAGGTCGCTGCACCTTTGTAAAGAGAGATTGTGCAGTTTTTGTGTGTATCTTGGCGCTGAAGAAATGCTTCAAGAAAGCTGACTTCATAACCTGTAAGCTGGTGATCCTCCCTGGCGCCAATTGGTGAAACCAATCTTGTGCTATCCCTCTCATAGTAGACAAGAAAGGCTTTGCATGCCACCACATCCTAATATTTTATCAGTGCTGCTTTGTTTTCAATACTTTGCACATGACGAGTGGGGTCCGTCATTCCCTCGTAATAGAAATCCAGCCCTTTATATCCTCTAAGTAAAGACGCTCTCAATATCCTTTGAGAGAACGAATACCCTTTCGACTCTTCACGTCCCGCTCCAGCGACCTGCCTTTATAAAGCTCGCATTGCCTCCTGCATATCTCTCAACGCGCGGGAGGCTGGTGCTGCCTCGTCTTCGTTTTATTTGGTATCTCGCTGAGCCTATGGTTTATAAGGCCTCCTCTGTGACGTGCCACCCAACAATTGTAGATCATCATTGACGTCATCCTCGAACGACGATGGGTACTCGATAGGATATCACACACCTTTTGCACTCCGAATTAGCTCAGGGCTTGGCCTCCATGGTTCCCTTTCTCTACTTCTCCGTTGGCCCGAGGTCAAAGGCGCTGGCCTATACTCTTCATTTTTCTCTTTATCTTCATCCTCCTCTCTGTCACCTTTGCATGCCAAGATCTCATCATATTTCTCTAGTTTGCCTGGAGGTATCAACCCTATCAATCAATCAATGAGTCCCTTATCGACGTGAA
Source organism: Phtheirospermum japonicum (assembly GCA_014905375.1). Taxonomy (NCBI): domain Eukaryota; kingdom Viridiplantae; phylum Streptophyta; class Magnoliopsida; order Lamiales; family Orobanchaceae; genus Phtheirospermum; species Phtheirospermum japonicum. The sequence goes on from BMAC01000240.1 coordinate 1,402,651, forward strand.
AAGTTCTCTCCTTTGATAACTCCTTCAATTATTTTGTTCCTATGTAAATAGCCTTTTGTTTGATTACCTCTGTAGCCTTTTTCTTACTTCCTTCTTCTGGCTTTCACATCTTTTATCTCCACGACAAGGGTGGTGGTGTGGTTGCGGTGGTTTGATTAGTTGTTTGCCCTTGAGGTGTTGTTTGTTCCTCCTCGGTCTCATTCCCTTTGTTTACATCTTTCGTCTTACTTACCTCCACATCAAAATTCAAATTTTGAGGTGTGATAATCCTCCCCTTCATACCGCGCTTGTTAAGATTCTCACGTCTTTTGTTCACAAACTCGATGTCCCTCTTTTCCACAGACGGCGCCACTTGATGCGACCAAAAAGATTGGTTCACCAAAAAAAGAGAGTGCTGACCTCAAATATTAGTTAGGCAACCTAATAGCCCTCCAGAAAGCTCCTGGTGACCTGATCAACCTGTAAAACAGAACCCAACCCAGGCGGTGGACAACCCTAGCATAGGCCCTCCGATGCTTAATTCAGAAAGTGTTCGAGAGATATGTGAGAGCTCAAAACGTAAGGTAAAATTAACTTAGAGAAAAGAATGAGGCCTGTGTCCTCTTTATATATATATAAGAGAAGTGTTCCTAATCTAGGGTTCTCGTCTTCTATTAAAACTGCAATACCATAAATAGCGACCAACATAGAATTAGGATTTGTCTTATTTGCTAAGTTACCATAGATATTAGAACTCTCACCAAATTACCGTAGTAAGCATGGGCAAATAACTATGTCCACAATTTTAGTCTGTCGGGACCCCACACCATAATCCATATCAGCCCAACAGGGCCCAAAATCATGCTAATCATAAAGCCCAGCTCTCCATACCGAGCTACCACTCAGTATCGAGTTGCCATAATACCACTTATTTCATAAGAGCTCGCCACCTCACATAAGAGCTCACCATCACCGCCCCCAAAAATAGCTCGCCCACCTCACAGAAGGATTGCAACTTCTGGAGGAGGAGGTCGCTTCCTAAATCCTTATAATACCTGCATATTTGTCGACATGGATATTTGATATCGTGTCAATGAGTTTTTGATATCTAGAATCTGTTTTTATATCTATTCTCATTAAAATATGTTATTAAATCATCACAAAAAGTTGTTATAGTATCAAAAATTGTTATTAGAGTATCACAAAATATAGTTAAATCATCGCATACTGATATTTATTATTTCACAACCTTTTTTTAATTATATGTAATTAAAGTATCACAAAAAAAAAGGTAAGAGTGTCCTAAAGTATAATAAAAGTATCACAAGTTTATGATTTTTTTTTATTTTTCTCTTGTATGTTTTTCACAATAGGTAATTAAAGCATTACAAAAAATAGTTAGAGTACCATAAAATATAGTGAAAGTATCACCAGTTTCTGCATATGATTTTTGTTATTAAATCTATATTTTCTTACCTTGAATAGTAAAGTATCACAAAAGTTTATCAAAGTATTATAAAATATGAATAAAGTATTATAAAATTTATTAAGTGTTGCTTTTTTTTTATATATAATAAAAACAAAATCAAGTATATCATCACAACAACAAGATCTTTCAATGCAAAAGTCTGATTCATAAATACAATGAAAATGTGACTGTAAGAAAACAAAACTCCTCATTCCATAAAAAAGAAACTAGACTAAGCCTTATTAACTTTAGTAGCTAACTTCTCAATACGTTCACTACAGCAATGTGGCCAACCTTTGCATGACAACCACTTGACACAATTTTCTTTGCTCCAGATGGCTCTCCATTACTCAAGAATCTTGAACCATATTGTATGGCATAACATATCTTCTCCCTAGCTTCAGATTTATTCACATACAATACAACAAGCATGAGCTTAGCTCTGGACACATCCAATGAAACCGTGTTTTATCTAAAAAACAAAAAATAAATAAAAATCAACCGACTTAACTCACATTATATTTACTATTAGCAAAGCATTACTCCAAGATGTAGAGTTATGGGTCATTTACTCATAATCTAAACAGACAAGAATTAAATAGTTATGACATCTTATAAAATGTTTATCTTGCTATTCAACTTAATACATTAAGAAAGAACTAATTTGTGCATATTGAAAAGTCGAAAGTCTAATCAACTAGAAGAAACTGTTTAGAAGATTTTGTTTTATTTTTTAAAATTGACAAAAAAGGAAAGAAAAAAAAAGATAAATAGAACACACGATTTTGATTCTAAGGTCAATGCCTCCAAATTCATAGCTATCTATTGAAGTCAGTAGACCATTTTATTATAATGAATAATTTATCAAATACCTCACCTGCATAAAACCATAGTCTACTAGTCTAACATGAATATACTCCAAAACATCACTCAAAACATAATTAAATAAATAAAGAGCTAAGAAAATAATTTCACAAGCTTTCTTCGTACTTGAGAAGTGGAAAACCTGAAACAGTAATAATCCTGAGAAGTGGAATCCCTATTACTAGTAGCATCGAAAAGAAAATCTTAAGGGTCTAATCGAATTTGTTTGGATTCACAAAAGATTCTAGAAATATATTAAAAGTCGACAGTTGAGAGAAATTACCTCTATTTCTAAACTGTAGGACACAACTTCATATTCGGTGGAAATGAAAATTGCAAGAAACTTTTGTAGATTTGAAAAACGGAGTAGATAGGATGGGTTGTAATTGAGAAGATGCACAAGAATTTTCTTTTCTGATATTAATAATTCGATGGGTTAGTCGCAAACGGGAGAGTTGGGTTAAAAGTGATCACATAGAATGTAACTGGTCTCACATGAGACCTACTCATAATATATATTGAGAATGGGTTCTAGTGAGAATGAGTCCTGGCGTGAGAAATGAGTATAAACCCCAACCTCTAGATTTAAGGTTGAAGATGTCATCATCCTTTAGATTTATTAATAATTATGTCGTAATTTATTTATTACTTATTATTTTATATTAAAATTAAAAATATAAGAAAATAAAAAACAATTCCTAAATTTGTTTATATATATATATATATATATATATATATATATATATATATATATATTTATTTATTTATTTTTATATTTTTTTTCGTGTATTACAATTTTGATAATTTATATGGTGCATCTTCCAATACACTATTTTGCATGAATTTGAGCGCTATTGTTCATAAATATAAAGTTGAGTATGATATCATCAACACACTAAATATACACTTTAGTGTTAGAGAAAAATGCACAATAATCTAGTGAAAATATATAATAATACCACTGAAAATGCACAATACTACTACTAATTATTGTAACATTAGGCATGCAAAGTAGTAATAATGATTTTTTTTTTTATGTTTTTTGATATCGCAATTATTTAAAGATATAATAACTAATTATGATAACATATTAGAAACCACATTTAGACAACACTAGTGCATGTTCTCCTTTTCCAATTATAGAAATAATGAGTTCTTCAAATCTGCAAAAGGAAGGAAATAGAAGTAAGATCTTGATTTACTAGATGATGAATCTGCTTTTATCTTTAAATATTTTACTTTTTATTTACCGTACTATATTTTTCATCAATATGCTCTAGACTATATGATATCTGCATCAATAACAAGCAAAAATACAAAAAAAAAGAGCAAGATCTTGATTTATTTAATGCCGACTATTATATATATACATATATATATATATATATATGAGGGGGTTTCAATTGAAAACCATGTCATTATATGCGAACCTACGAACTAGTGCTTTTATTATATACTAGCAGTGCTTTTATTATGCAATCATAATGCTTTATTAACATTTTCAGTTATATACACCATTAGTGTTTTTATTATACAATCCTAATGCTTTTAATTAAATAAGGAAATATATAAAAAATCTGATCCATCCATTTAATTAGATATAAGGTCCATAATTGATCTCATGTTCACACATAGAGACATGATTCTCATTTGAACCTAATCATATATATATACCAGTATTGTATATGTATACTTAAGTTATATATATATCTCTGTGTGTGTGTGTGTGTGTGTGTATTTCGGTAAGAACCATCACTGGTTCTCACACTAGAGATGGTTTTACCCTAACTGCTCCCCATATATAAATCATCTAAATATTATTTAAAGATCGAATATTATTCAAAATGATATAACCTGATTCATAAAAGGATTATTATTAGATAAAATATACTTTAAAAATTATGATAAATTTCTATATACAAAACATTTGCAGTTTTGTTACTATGTTTATTCTCATCATCGTCGATCAATATTTGTAAACCCATACGATTGGTCACCCTTGATATAGCAACGTATAACTGACCATGGATGAAAACAGGCTTCTTCAGGAAAATTCCAACGTGAGAGAGATATTGTCCTTGAATTTTGTTGATCATCATAGCATATGACACGATTGGAGGAAATTGTCATCATTGGAACTTGAAATGGAACCTCGAATTGGATGGTGTCACAGTCATTCTAGGGATTAACAACAATTCACCTGCATTGCTTCCTTGAGAAATATTAGCCTATACAATATGACCGTCAAGTTAACAACTAACATTACACAACACAAGGGAATGATCGATATTTCTCAACAACATGAGTGGAATTCTAATTTTTAGTTTTAGATCATAGAGGCAATCCATAACATTAAATGGTATTTAGAAAGTCTAATGAGTGGACGTCCTACAATATATCAATGTTTGAGTCAGATTTGCATGCATTATCAGAGCTAAGATATATTTCACATTCTCCATAATTTTATGACATCATATATTTATTAATCAAATCGACGACATCAAGTGTTGGGGAAAGAATAGCCCGACCCTCCAAATAAGTGAAACATTCAGTAGTTTTTCCAAATTGTGGATATGTGCTTGCCACAATTGACAGAAAATGGTCACCATCATCTTTCAATAATAGATAACTTAGATTTTAATTTAAACGATACCATCATTTGGTCCTCCAACTATTACATCTCCTATACTATTTATCAAGTTGAAAACTTTCTTTAACTTGACACAATTGGGGTCTGAATTGTGATTTTACACCACCACATTCTTGGTCTACTTCAAAACTATGTAATGAGTCCATAAATGCGAATATTTGATCACTGTGTGAACTATGTCTAGTCTAGTACTTTTTGGAACAACCGGAAAAATCTGATGAAAATCTCCACCAAGAATTATTATTTTGTTACCAAATGGAAGCTGTGTATTAGAATTATTTTGCAATGTCAACACATTTTTCAATGTTTTGTCCAGAGTTTCAAAATAATGGTTATGCATCATTGTAGTTTTGTCCCAAATAATGAGATGCACATCCATCATTAATTCGCAATTGGAGTACCAGTAATAATCGAAATATTGGTGGATATTAAAAGTAACCCTAAATCTAGAATGCCCAGTTCTTCCTTTCGAAGAAGAAAAAAAGTTATGTCATTAGATATTACATTAAGAACAATTCCACTATTAGATTTAACAGTTGTAGAAAGCATCCTCTGTGTCTATAGATGAGAAATACACCACTCTTGGTTAAATATATTGCATACATTACTTTATCAATTTTGGCAGAATAAAGTAAATTCGTACTAATGAAAACAAATCTAGTTTCCTAGGTGTCCATTCTTTTGTTTTTGAGTACTAAGTTTTTTTTTTCAGGAAACTGAACATAAGGCAAACTCCATGCTTCCAGATTTTTCTTATTTATCTCGAACCAACCTAAAACATGATATGGTGTTTTTTACTTGCGTGATCATTATCATTGTACAATACATTATACTATTCTGGAAGATAAAAATTCAAACACATGATAGGTGGAGTTTTATACTGAATTTCATAAACTAATATTCTCCACGCCGCTTCGCGTGAAAAAATATAATGACAATCATAATACATGTTGATCTCGTCAATATTTTATCATCTACATCCTCACATTTGTTCTGATAGAATGTTATAGTGAACCTATAGTTATATTTATTACCCTATTTAAACAAATACTTGATATATCAAAATTGGTTACACTATTTAACATATAAATAAGCTACACAATTAAGTATAGAAAAATTATGTCAAACGACCTTTGGAGAACCGCTAGTAAATGTCGTGGGCAAGACAACATGAGTACCAGCCATCTGCCTCACCTCATAACACTACATCAACAATCCTACTGTAAATCTCACTTCATAATTTTTTTGATGAGTTCTAACGTACCACAATTTTGAAGATTCAATAATCGTATATGCATCAATTATGAATTTTTGTGTGAGTCGCCGACTATATAGAATAGTGAGTACCTCTGTGCCTCTTTCATGCAATCAGTGAGAAAAGAACTCCATCTGGCTCACATATTGTGTACTCTTTCCTTTAGGTTTTCGAGGTTCAGAAAAAGATATGTCTTCCCTGTGGTTGTTTTCGCCACATGGAAATAGTAATGGATAGTGTAGAGCAACGTACAAAGGATGCAACTCGTTGATTCATTTCAAATTAACAGATCTCTTTTCTACTGCAATTCTCTTGCTACCACTTTGTGGATCAATATCACCAACAACTAATAGACAATTAGTTGATATTTTTATGAATCTATTATAGTTGATGCCACAGTGTTCATTCCACTCGATGCTGGTTTCGCAATTGTATTATTTTGCATGATTACTGATATAGTAACAAATACATTATTTTAAGAAATCAATTCAAGTCAAAAATACTGAATCATAATAATATTTGATAAATAACATGTTGATATCCAATTAAACAAATACTACATTTTATTGCATTGTGCAATTTCGCATATTTTAATTAAAAAAGTGGTAAGATTATTTATGAGAAAAAATGACAAATTTAATATTGTTGGACTCATAATAGAAATAAGATAACATACACACACACACAGATATATA
>BMAC01000241.1:3019-15627 GCA_014905375.1 Phtheirospermum japonicum
ATATAAATATATATTATATATATATATATATATATATATATAAATAAGTAAGATGCATGCATGCTGTAGTGTATAATATATATATATATATATATATATATATAATATATGTGTGTTTGTAATATGTGTATATAATATATAATTGTATATATGATTAATATGTTAATATATATATATATATATATATATATATATATATATATATATATATATATAATTGTTATATATGTGATTAATATATTAAATAGAAACTTATCATGCTCGTTTGATTTTATGGAAATCGAATTGTTTCTTTGTAAAGCAACTTATAGCATTGTTTGAATTAATTGAAATTAAAAATGGGCCGTCATCAATTAAATTCGATTCAAATTCCTTTTATTTAAAAAATTTTTGTTTTCTGTTGCGCGACGGCACCATCAAATCCCAACAGTTAATTCTAATATTAAAAGTTAAATTTTTAATTTTTAATATTAGTATTAAAATCAAGTCCTTTTTTATATCCTATCTTTCAAATATTAACTCTAACTTATTTTGTTTTACATTTTTTGGGGCTTAAATAAATATTAACTAACTATTTTTTTATTTCTTATTTCTATTTTGTAGTGTAATAATATCATATATAAAATTTTGTTTTAATGAATTTCGTTCTACTCTTTTCTACCAGCAAGAAAATGTGTAAATAGAGCTTCTAGCCTATTAGGTTTTATTTTTAGCCATATCCCGATAAAATGGAGTTTTGCACAAAAAATAAATAAATTATTTGTTCAGAAAATATAGAAAATTGATAAAGATTTTAGTGTTCTTTCGTTATAAAGATTGTAATGTCGTGATAACGATACTTGATTCGTACAAATTATAAGTAATGGTGATTGGAAATGATTGTTGTTTCTTTAAAACGATAGTTGTGTCGTGATAACGATATTTGATTCGTACAAAATTCTAAGTAATGATGATTGATAACGAAAGTTCTTTCGTTATAAAGATTGTTGTCTTGAAAACGATACTTAATTTGTCAAAAATTCCAAGTAATGGTGATTGAAAACGATTGTTATTTTTTTATAACGATAGTTGTGTTGTGATAATGATACCTGATTCGTACAAAATTCTAAGTAATGGTGATTGATAACTATAGTAATTTCATTATAAAAATTGTTGTGTTGTGATAATGATACTTGATTCGCACAAAATTCTAAGAAATGATGATTGATAACGAATGTTGTTTCGTTATAATGATAGTTGTGTCATGAAAATGATACTTAATTCGTCAGAAATTCTAAGCAATGGTGATTGATAACGAATATTGTTTTGTTATAACGATAGTTGTGTCGTGATAACGGTACTTGATTCGTCCAAAATTTTAAGAAATGATGATTAATAACGAATGTTGTTTTGTTATAACGATAGTTATGTCATGATAACGATGCTTGATTCGTACAAAATTCTAAGTAATGGTGATTGATAACGAAGTTCTTTCATTACAAGGATAGTTGTGTCGTGATAACGATACTTGATTCGTACAAAATTCTAAGAAATGATGATTGATAACGAATGTTGTTTCGTTATTACGATAGTTTTTTCGTGAAAACGATACTTAATTCGTAAAAAATCCAAGTAATGGTGATTGATAACGAATGTTGTTTTGTTATAACGATAGTTGTGTCTTGATAACGATACTTGATTTGTCCAAAATTCTATGAAATGATGATTGATAACGAATGTTATTTTGTTATTATGATAGTTGTGTCGTGATAACGATACTTGATTCGTACAAAATTTTAAGTAATGGTGATTGATAACGAAGTTCTTTCATTATAACGATACTTGATTCGTACAAAATCCTAAGAAATGATGATTGATAACGAATGTTGTTTCGTTATTACAATAGTTTTGTCGTGAAAACGATACTTAATTCGTAAAAAATCCCAAGTAATGGTGATTGATAACGAATGTTGTTTTGTTATAACGATAGTTGTGTCTTGATAACGATACCTGATTCGTCCAAGATTCTATGAAATGATGATTGATAGTGAATGTTGTTTTGTTATTACGATAGTTGTGTCGTGATAACGATACTTGATTCGTACAAAACTCTAAGTAATGGTGATTGATAACGAAGTTCTTTCATATTAACGATAGTTGTGTCGTGATAACGATACTTGATTCGTACAAAACTCTAAGTAATGGTGATTGATAACGAAGTTCTTTCATTACAAAGATAGTTGTGCCGTGATAACGATACTTGATTCGTACAAAATTCTAAGAAATGTGATTAACATAGATTTGTCCCTATTTTTATTAGTTTTTTAGTTCATTTCTCTATTTGTTTTTGGTATAAGTTGGATGATTTAAGCTTAATTCCGTATTTTTATATTTCCAACTTATTTTACCGTATTTTGATCATAATTGATGCAAATAGGTGATTATTCATTGTTTTTCACCTTACAGCTAAGTAACTGGAAGAGTTCAACGCGTAAATAGATGAGGTTCGATGTTCAAGAGTGGAGAACGAAATTTCTGGTGAACGAGTAGTAGAAAAATCGAGAAAATGAGACGTACTCTCAGTAGCGTCGACCAACGTGAGCATCGACGCGAATCCTGCCCGCGTCAGTCGACGCCATGCCGATGCAACTCTCTAAAGCCTCGATCCAAGACCGCGTCAGTCGACGCCACCGCATAGTCGATGCGAGCACACAGACAGCGTAGACATCGAGCCTCGGCACGCGTCAGTCGACGCAACGTCAATGTGACGGCCAGAAATGCGTTTTAGGGTTTCTTGTGCGCCAAGACATGTTATATCTATAAATACCCTTCATATTTCGGATTTTAAAGAGGACACACGCCATCTCAGGGTATGTGGGCTTAGTAAACATATTTACACATCTTATAAAAAGATTTGAAGACCGTGAACAAGGATCGAAGAACGACGAGTCCGAGGCTTCGATTTCACGTTCGGGATTCAATCTTCGCTCAAGATCAACGTTCAACTCCGGAATAGCTGGAGATTTTCATCGCTTTTAATAGTTCTAATAAGTATTCTAAACTCTTAGTTAATTTCGTAGTTAATTTCCTAGTTAATTGCTTAGTTAAATTCTTAGTTAATTATAGAATTAGTTTAATTGTTTTATGCTTGGATATTGGATTTATCTAGTTTATTTATGCGATTTGATTTATGCTTAATTATTCGTTTTTAGATTCTTATGATACAATTGATTCGTGATAGTTTCTTATATTCATGCTCTTAGATTCGTTAATTAGGTTTAATTCACCGTTGCGTTTTATTGATAGTTTAACTATTGCTCTTAGTTGGTAATCTAGTTTAAAATAATTAGTTTAATTAGTCCTAGTTTAAATATTGCTTTAGTTTATAATGATCAAACCAAAATCTTCTAAAACCCCCAATGTACATGTATTTTATGTTAGTTTGTGGATTGAGAAAACATCCAAGAAACCGAACAGTTGTCCTCGAGAGAATCGACCTGAGTCAAACTCACCACCCTACAAGTTCCTCGTACTCTTGCGAGCAAACTTACGTGTTTTGAAATTAAATATCTTAAAAGGGGTGCACAAAAGTTTGGATCAAAATTTTGGCACTGTTGTCGGGGACAACGAGTAGGAATTAAGGATATTTTTCATTTCGTCGTTATTTGTATAATTGCATTTGTTTTGGATTTTTGCCACTTGGTATGTTGATGTGTTGTTGAGTTTATGCAAGGTAGACGATCACTTCAACGCGACCTTGCACCATTCTTCGATGACATCCACCGCACACATCCAACGAGATCAAGACCCGGACCAGTTTCTGAGAGCAATTCTTCTTTGGACACGAATTTTGTGTGGGACGAGATTCCCGAATCCATGGAGAGACGATCTAATCATGGAGGCGATCATAATGATTTGTTCGATGCTATAAACAATGATTTACCCTTACCTCAAACACAAAGACATAGGAATTATGGAAGCGAACCGCGATACTTTGGAGGTAACAATCAACCACCAAATAATCGGGCCCCGCTACAACTAAGGCAAGAAAATAGAGGAAGGAACGCTCAACATGACGAGGAAGTGTATGAAGATTATTCTGATAGACCAATTCCTCGACGAGAGATTGTAGATGAATCATTCGATGACCGATCTTACGAAGGAGATTATGAGGCTTCCTATCATCAAGAGAGAGCACCGAGACACGCTCAACCACCTAGACAGCGTGATTTGACACGTCCGAAGGTTGTACCTTTTGGGTCTGCTATTGTTCTTGGCCCGACTGCAAGGGAAGTAGAGATTAAACCGCATCAAATTAATTTACTTCCGACTTTTCACGAAAATGCCCATGAAGATCCTTTAGCGTTTTAAAACTACTTTATTGATGAAGTAGGCAGATTTGTAGGTCATGGCCTTAACCGGGAGGAGATGCAAATGATTTGCTTCCACTATAGCATGAAAGACAAGGCGAAGACATGGTTACTATCCTTAGAACCAAGATCATTAACTGATTGGGAGATGATAAGCGAGAAGTTCCTCAATCAATACTATTCGGCACAAACAACGGGGCAAATTCGGAGGCAGATTGCTAACTTCGAACAAGTGGAGGGAGAATTATTTCATGAAATATGGGAGCGTTACAATACACTTTTACATCATATACCCTGAACCAAACCTCAAAAAAAATTTCCTTTTTTATATTTTTAAATTTTGTTTTCCTTTTCTTTTTTAAAAAGAATTATTTTTCCCTACACATTTTTAATCCCGCCGGCCCATAATAAGAATTTCCACTTATGCCCTAGGTACGCGAAGATGTTCGATATCGCGCTCGGGGTCGCCCGTGGGGTCGACTACCTCCACCGTGGCTGCAACATGCAGATCCTCCACTTCGACATCAAGCCCCACAACATCCTGCTCGACGAAAACTTCAAACCTAAGATCTCCGACTTCGGGCTCGCCAAGCTCTACCCGACCGACGGCTCGATCGTGAACCTAACGGCCGCACGAGGCACAATGGGCTACATGGCGCCTGAGATGTTCAACAAGAACATCGGCGACGTCTCTTACAAGGCTGATGTCTACAGCTTCGGGATGTTGTTGCTCGAGATGGCGGGAAGGCGAAAGAACATGAACCCGTTCACCGACGACGTGGGCCAGATCTATTTCCCGTCGTGGGCTTATGACCGGATCCACGCGGGGAAGGATATAGAGATTAAGGACGCGGATGATGAAGAGAGGAGGATGGTTAGGAAGATTATCGTGGTGGCGTTGTGGTGCATACATATGAAGCTGTCGGATCGGCCGTCGATGAGTAAGGTGGTCGAGATGCTCGAAGGCGATTGCGAGCTGCAAATGCCTGCGAAGCCATTTGTGGCGCCGAGGGAAATTACGGAGGATCAATAGTTGTGATGTATAATTTATGTTATTGGTATATATATTAATTTCGAAAAATTGCCTCTGAAATTTAATCTAATTACAAAAATGCCCGGTTGTCTGTCGAAATTGTAAATGCTACATTGGCGTTTGTTTTTCTCTTACTAACCGCACCCTTAAAGGGGCTATTTGAAATGTGTCCCTGCATTGCACATGAATCATATAATTAATTAATTAATTAAAATGGATATTAAAGGGGAAAAGTGAAAAAAAAAAAAAACGCATCACACATGATTTATGTAGGATTTTTAAAACGCACATGATTTGTGTGTGATTCATATAATTTTTAACACATATTTTGCACGTGATTCATAAAAAAATTAAAACGCACATCTTTTGTATATAATGCAAAAAACGCGTAATAGAGAGACGTCGAGAGTAAACCCTCGTCTTCTTTATCAAAAATCCAAAACCCCAATAAATACGATAAAACAAACTTAAGTACTAAGATAACTAAGAAAGGAAACTGAAATAATGAGAAATAATTACAATACTATACTTCAAGTTTAGCCTAACTATTAAAAAGTGATTCGAGCTTTTGCGTGTGTCTACTTTATAAATAATTGTCAGAAATTTAATAGCTCGCCCGCAAAATAACGGGATCGCGTGTAGGTTTGGCAAGCTTAACTCGAGTCGTCTCTCAAGGACTGATGTTCGGAATTTTTAATGTTTGTTTGATCACAATTTTTAACACGAGAACTTGTATAAATTTGGTTTTTGAAATTATTAACTATGAATCGAAAAGCAATATTAATTAACCTTAACTAATTATCTAAATTAATTAAACTAAACAACTAGCATGAATTGAACTATTACTACGAATATCAAGCATATGAAGTCTCAAGAACGAAATTAATTCTAAAATTCCCAAGCAATTGCATAGCATGAATTAATTATCAACTAATTATCAAACTAAAGCTATAATTAAACTAAGCATAAACAATCTCATCACCAAGCATGAACAAAAATAAAATGCAGCAACTAATTAATATTAAAAACGAAATTCTAAAGTTCAAAACTTCAGCGATTCAAAGGTTTAAACAAATCTAATTATCAAACGGAAAGCAATAAATACTTAAAAACATAAATTAACTAAGAATTAATCTAAAAGAAATAGCTAAAGTATAGAGAACTTATTAATGTCTAAAAAGTGCTGAAGGATTGCTGTAGATACGGACTACGAACGGTTAATCTTGGTCGAGAATTTCGGAGCTTGAATGAACGTCTTTGTTTCGGTGCTTTGGATCTTGAATCTTCGACGTAGATCTTGAAAATAAATTGGAGGGTGTTGGAAATAGGTTTCTTAACCCTAGATAGGTGTTTTGGGTCGTGGATGTCTGTTTAAACCGAAATATGAAGGGTTTATATAGTTATTTCATGACTTGGCGCACAAGAAACCCTAAAAATTACGATTCTGGGCCGTCGCGTCGATCGACGTCGGTTCTGGCATCGACTGACGCGAAACTGGTCGACGCTACAGAGACCGTGAAACTGGTCGACGCTACAGAGACCGTGAAACTGGTCGACGCTACAGAGACCGTGGCAGGCGCGTCGATCGACGCTACAGAGACTGTGGCAGGCGCGTCGATCGACGTCGGTTCTCGCGTCAACCGACGCGAACTGGTCGACGCTACAGAGAGCGTGGCTCGGCCAGGACTTTCTAGAACGGTTACAGGTAAAAATACGTTATAGAAAGTCTGACAGTTTTAAATTCTTCAAATCATGCCCCGTTTTGGCCGAAACTCCAATCGTTGGCCCAACCTTGACTACATCCAAACCTAAATACGTCAAAACACTTAAAATAAATATAATAAAATAAGTTGGAGATAAGAAAATACGAAAATAAGCTCATTTTATCCAACTTATACCTAAAACAATAATAAAAACTAAATAGAATACTAACTTAAATCAAGACAAATACACGTAAATCAAAAAGGCCCAACTATCTTTCAAAATTACAAATAACTCCTTCGTATGTTACTATTTTACAAAGTGCATTGCTGAGAGGTGTAATGACTTGTTAAAAATAAAAAATAAAAAAAAATACAAACCTCAACAGAGAGTTTTGTAATACTTTCCACTACAAAAAGAAATCGGCAATTCTAGCGGATATGCTGACGGGCAAAAAGCTGTCAGCAATGCTGACGGAAGTACTGGCGGGAAAAAATGCTGGCGGCCGTGGCCGTCAGCACATACACCCGTCAGTAGCCCCTCAGGGAAAGAGCGGGAATCTATCCCGCTTAATTATCCTGACGGCCTTGCCCGTCAGGATATAATCACCCCTATATATTAATGCAAAATCCTCCTAACCTATGTGTCTGTGTCGTATGCTTCGATTGATAAATAAAAAATTCTGGTGCTTCGTTTGCTTATATGTCATCCGAACCTAATATTTACCTAATTTAATATTTTTCTTTTTATTGTATCTCACCTAATTTAATTCTTTCAATATATTTTTCCTTATTCAATACTTTCCTTTAATTCTCCTAATATAAAAATAGAAATAAATCATATATAATTAGTAGATAATATCTAAATTAATTATTTTAATTAAAAAAAACTTACATATGAAATAATTTTAATTAAAAAACTTTATTATGAAAATAATTAATAAGTTTTATTGATAATATAATTTAAAATAATTTTATTTTTGGAGTTTCAAATATTATATATAGGTAAAATATGAGTTGTTTACAATAATTTAATTATGTAACTAAATATTAGTAATGTATTCAGTCTAAACATAATGAAGCGAAATTTGCTTAGTGTACTTGTAATATCAAAGAAGAATAAATAAGAGTGAGATGATAATCAAACTTTCTATTATTATATATTAAATTATGGGAAAATTCCCATATAATCCAAAACATAAAAACCAATTGCCCTAAAACTCCATTGAATATAAAAGTTTCATAATAATCCAATTACTATAATAATATACTAAACTACGCTTAATAGATTCTTCTCAAGGGGAGGAGTTGAAACAATCAAATTATGACATGCTAATAAATTCATTTAATGCAATTTCAATTTTTCCAAACTTGAAGTCTAACCAATAAAGTAAAATATGATAAATAAGGTAATTGCAACTTTACAAAAAAAAAAACGTAGGGAAAATGACAATTAGGTATCTTTGTGTTCCACAAATCATCTTTCCATAATCTAAATTATATGAAATGCTATTACATGATTAATTACGAACTACTCTGTTAAAATTACAAACTATTTTGTTCAGATTGCGAACTACGCACTACTTTATTAAAATTACAAACTATTTTATTTATATAAGACTACTAAATTACCCTTTTTAACTATTTTATTTTGTTCTTTAAAAATTCAGAGCTACTCTTGTAAATTCAGAACTACTTACGTAAATTCAGAACTACTCATGTAAATTTCAGAACTACTTGTGTAATTTTAGAACTACGCGTGTAAATTTCAAAACTACTCGTGTAAATTTTGAAAAATTACACACTACTTCGTATAGTTTTTGGGAAATTACATACTACTTCGCATAATTTTATGAGAAATTAGGTACTACTTTGCATAAATTGCATACTACTTCACAAAAATTTTGAAAAGTTACAAACTAATTTGCATAAATTGCATACTACTTCACAAAATTTTTGAAAAATTACAAACTAATATACTACTTCACAAAATTTTTGGAAAATTACAAACTACTTTCCACGATTTTTAAAAAATTACACACTACTTTGCTGGATTAATTACAAGCTATTATTATAAATTGTTAAATAATACTATTAGTATTAAGTAATTAATTTGTTGGTTAGTTTCCTAGGTTATAATCATTGATACTTTAAAAGTACATGTAATTAGGATTTAATAGTCTAATTTTTAAATTATAATTATACAAACAAATATGGATACAAGTTTATTCACATTCACATTAAGACTGCAAAATTATAATTAATATTCTCTCCTTTCCAACTTCAAAATTATAATTATAGTGGGCTTATTTGTTGAATTTATATGCTAACTTTCAGTCTCATAATTTACATAGTTTAATAATTTAGACAAATTGCTAAATTAGTGGGATTTCTGGTAGCAAATTGGGACATAGTTTAATGGGAACATATTTAATTTAGGAGAGAGAGGGAGATGTAGGGGTAGTTTTGATAGTTTAAATACGATTTTGTATTAAATGGGAAGTATTTGATTTATATAGGAATAAAAAGAGTCATTGGATTATATGAGAATTGGGATTGATGTTTTGGTAGTATTTGGGAATTTTCCCTTAAATTATATGCTAATAATTAATGAACATTGATTAGAGAGCAGTACAATGCGACACGGGTTGAGACTAGAGTATGACATCTTTTGAATATCTCAAAGTATGTAACTAATAGTTATTAATGAATTTAATATATGAAATGATTTAATAATAATAATAATGAATCAAATAGATAGACACGGATTTAGAATGTGACGCCTTTTTAAATTGTGTAAGATGTAACTAAGATTATTAATGAATTTAATTTAAACACCAAATACGAAATTATTTAGTATTTATAAAAATTAAAAAATAAATAGACATGTACAAGGCACGGGTTGGAAATATATTATTTTATTTTTTTATTTAATTTTAAAATTAAATAATTATCACAAATAATTTTTATATTTATCTTTTGGTAAGTCCCGTATAATACACAGGTGTTAAACAAGTATATATTTATGCAAAATCCTCCTAATGTATGTGTCTACTTAATATGCTTCGCTTGGATAATAAAAATTCTTGGTGTTTCGCTTGCTTATGTGTCATTTGAGCCTAATTTATACCTAATTTAATATTTTCCTTTATTGCATCTTACCTAATTTGATATTTTATTTTTATTATACTTAGCCTAACTTAATAGTTTTTTTTATATTTTGTTTAATTCAGTAATTATCTTTTATAATCTTAATATAATAACATAAATAAGTCATATATAATTAATAGAAAGAAATCTAAGATAATTATTTTAATTAAAAGATAAATTACATATGAAATAAATTTAATTACAAAAAAAACTATTTATAAAAATAATTAAATAAATTATATTTATAATAAAAGTTGCAATAATTTAATTTTGAAATTTTAAATATTCTATATATGTAAATTATGATATATTTGCAATAATGGAAGTATGTAACTAAATATTAGTAATGAACTCAATCTAAATATAAAAAAATAAATTTATATAATAATAATTAATTAATATTTATTAGGCAGTGTCACAATGCGAGAAGACTTGAAAGAATGATACCTCTTGAATTTTTCAAAGTATGTAATTGTAATTACTAACAAAATTAATCTTAACATAAAAATATAAAATGATTTAATAATAATTAATTAATATAGATTAGACGGGTTGAAAATGTGATATCTTTTGAATTTTTATATGTATTTAAATATAATTATTAACGAATTTAATTTAAACATTAAAATATAATATTAATCAATAATTATAATAATTAATAAACTGTACATATCACATCCTTTCAATTTTTTATTTTAAATTTTAAACTTCGTAATTTTCACAAATATTTTTATATTTAGTATTTTTTTTATAAATCCCGTGTAATACACGGGTGTTAAACTAGTTTTTAATTAAATAAAAAATAAAAAAAATATATGCTGACGGCCTTGCCCGTCAGCATATAATTTTTAATTAAAAAAAAAACAAAAATGTATACGCTGGCGACCTAAACCCGTCAGAATTATTAAATAAAAATAAAAAAAAATGCTGACGGGCAAGCCGTCAGCAATTTATTTAAAATATAATTTATAATATTATAATTATAATACATATAAAATAATATTATATTTAATTAATTGTTTATAAAATAAAATATATAATTATATTAATTATTTATAAATATAATATAATATAATTCCCGCCCGACTCCCGAGCCTACTAATCCCACTTTGACGATGACTAACACCTTTCAAGTGTTACAAATTGAAGCCCGCACGAGTCCTTCGTCACCTCCGACCTTAGAGCCTGCTTCGAATTCCGAACTGTTACCTTCCGCTCCCGTGAACATGGATCCTAAAGCCGCTGATACTCTTGTTACTCCTTCTGATTTGGAAGGGCAGGATCACCGTACTGCTTCTGAGCCTTCTGACAGTGGCTCAACCAAGGGTGAGCAACTAACTGCACAGTTCTGTAGGAAGAACTAACCGACCATTTGCAGATCGGTTGAGATAGTTTATGACACCTCTCGACAACTTGTGCTTTATGAGGAACCTTCTTCGAGCAAGAGTTTTGTTGATCAAGTGGACATGGGTTATTCGGATAAGGTATCTCCTTCAGCGCAACATACTCCAATAGCTTGTCTTGCACATGACGAAAGTATTATAGTGGACGATTCGGATTTTGGCAGCCAACATCGTACCTCTATTTTTCGTAAACCTGCCACTGTTAGGGAATTAATTTATATAATTAAAAAATTACAACAGGAATCTTTTACTCCCTTCATTATAAACGATCCGAAATCCTCTCAAACCCTACACCTTATGGATATCGCTTCTGGACAATCTTGGGTGGATATGGCTGAAGACGAAGTTTCTACTCCTTTACGCAAAGTTTCAAAGAGTTCTCTTAAGCGGGGATTTCTTATGAAGCGCTAGTTTATATATTTTTATTTCTTTTTCATTGTTTTCTATCACTACAAGAAATCTGACATTTAGTGATGATTTTTTTTCCACGCATAAAAATTCGTCATAGTATATTAAACAATAGTGACGTTTTTTAATTTCATCATAGAATAACAACCTTCTATGACAACATTTATTGTTGTCACAGTTGTTCACCGATTTCGTCACAAATACTTATATTTGATGACATTTAAATGTATTTTGTCACAATTTTGAGATGACATAAAAATAATGGTTCGGAAAACCCATTATATGACAAACATATAATAAAGTGTGACGAGATTTGGGTGTCACGATAAGTTTCTAGTTGTGACGAAATCATTTTTGCCACTAATGTTCCCTTGAAGAATGGTGACGATATTTGTTGTCACAACAAGTTTCTTTTCATGACAACACTACAATTTGTCATCAGTTCTAGAAAAATGGCGACAACATTATTTTGACACGAAAGAGTTTTTTGGTGATGTCAAATATGAATTTGTCATAATAATTTTATTTTTGCTACAAATTCACACCAGATTTAGGAGACTCTTCC
>BMAC01000241.1:38776-52080 GCA_014905375.1 Phtheirospermum japonicum
AGAATCCAAATCATGAGAGAGCGGAGTTTTTATTGAATGAGATTAGTTCAAACAAGATGCAAATGGCAATATACTTACAGAGAATTAATCACAATCACAATCGTGAGAAAAAGTGAGATATAAAGTGAAATATAAAGAAGAGAGGATAAGAGCAAGTTTAACTCTTAAAATAGAGGGACTAGTATTTTATGTAATTTTCCTTTGTTCTTAGGTCACAGACTTATAGCTATAGGCCCATGTAATTACTGTGGTCCAAACCCCCCAAATTATATACCTATTAAACACTTTAACAACTTATTTTCAAAACAGATTGTACCAGCAAATAAGGTAAAAGCAGTACATTTCCCACCATCACAGTCCTCTGACGCTCTAAGCACCACCACCGCTGCCCCGGCGTCCGACGATGATAGGCGGCGGAGGATCCCGGAGAATGTCCGTTGACAATGACTCTCCAGCGCAGGTTTTTTTTTTTCCTTTTCTTTTCATCTAGTTCATCAGATTGTTATTTTCCGTGATTTTTTTCTCTAATTACAAGTGAAATTGGGGGCTTTTTAGGTAATCTAAGCGGTTTTCCATGTTCATGAAAGTGGATTGAACCCTAAAAGCTTAACATGCAGCTATTTTTGTGTACACAAGAAACTGAACTTGATGCAGAAATTGAAAATATGGATTTGGAGAAAGCGAAATAATTTTGAGTTGCTGGCGAATGATTTTGTTTGAATTTGTTGTGAATGTTTGTGTTATTTTACGCGTGATTCTCTTCGTAGAGGAATTTAACTGCTAGGGGGATTTAATTTGAAAATTAATCAGCCAAAAATGACCTTTTCTGTTTTTTTCCTTCAGGCTTTTGCATGTTAGTTTTAGTCAACCTAGAAATTTCGATGTATTGTATGTATCCTGGTGTAAATATTAGGAATAATTACACAAATTACCCTTGAAGTTTAGCTTAATTGCCAAAAGAAACTCAGTCATCTTTTAAAATTGCAAATAACCCCCTTGAGATTTGTAGTTGTTTCGCAATTTACCCCTCAACAGGATGCAATTTGTAAAATAGAAACATATGCCAAGGGGCTATTTGTAATTAAGAAAGATAACCGGATTTTTTATTTTTTTCTTGTAATTAGACCAAACCTCAAGGGTAGTATTTGTAACTTGTAGACATTTCCCTTTTCCGTTTTCTGAACTTTGGCTACTTGTAGTAATGGAATTTATCGGGTACTGCTCGTCTTTTACGTGTAAATAATTGTTTAAAATTTTGATTTATATGGAAAAATCATGACCAGGCTAAAACTATGTTGCTCTAATTGTTTTCAGAAACTTCAAGACGATCTACATGAAATCGGTCAAAGAATTAAGCATCACGAGGACAATGTTAAATACTTAAACGCTTCGAGGAACAAATCGGAGGAATCGATTGTCAATATGCAAGGTACATTTCACATTTCGAGTATTATGTTTATTTACAAAAATCACCCCTGAGGTATTTCTAATTTCGAAAGATTACTGGGCTTTTTAGTGAACACGCTAACCTCAGGGGTAGTTTTTGTAATTTAGTTTTTTACCTGCCTTTTTAATGTTTTTCTTGTTCTTATAGCTGCTCTCGAGAAGTATGATAAGGTAAACTTATCCGCAATACTAAACAAAGACGCTGCAAATGTTAAGAGCGAAGACGAAACAGTTGGACATATTCTTAAGCACGATAAATCTGCAGCAGCTCTTTTGTGTATGATGAAAAATCAAGCAAAAACTCTATCTTCTGAACATTCACTTACAAAGGATATGGTCGGGATTGTAGCTACGCTCGGAAAAGTCGACGATGCCAATCTTAGCAGGCGGGTCCCACTTTTTTTGTTAAGCCCTCCTTGCATGATTTAGTGCTTACTAAATGAACCGATCATCTTTCAAAATTACAAACACCCTTCTCGAGGTGTGATTTTGTAATATAGAAGCATATGCCAAGGCTATTTGTAATTTTGAAAGATAATTGGATTCTTATATAATTATTATACTAGACCCATCCAATTTATTGTAATTTTTATATGCAACTCTGATTATATACGTGTTTGTGAAAAACAAGTAAAAAACAAATAACTTCTATTACTTTATGGTTGACATGTTTCTTGTTTAATTGTGGGACTTAAGACTTCTTGCCGAGTATTTGGGCCTGGAAAAAATGTTAGCAGTGGTTTGCAAGACGTATGACGGTGTTAAAGCCCTTGAAGCATACAACAGAGAAGGTCTAATAGATAAAAATCTCGGAGTTCATGCATTTGCAGCTACTATCGGAAGGCCCCTGACTGGCCGGTTTCTTGTTATTTGTCTCGAAGATATAAGGTGTGTATATGTGACATCTTTTTTTGTGTGTGTTTTTGTTGGTCCCGTTTTTCTTTTTATTACAATAAGTACTCTTGAACTTTGACTAATATTAATAAACACACACACACACACACACACACACACACACATTTACATATATATTCTTTAAAAAATACAAAAATACCCCTGAGATTTTATCTATCTTATATTTAACCCCTCATAAGCAAAAGTCCTTTCAGAACCCCCATTCACTTTTATAAAAATATTACAGTTAGCCCCTTTATTTAGCACTGAATCAAACCCCAGAGGTATTTTTTGTAATTGTGAAAATTAGCTGGGCTTTTTTGGTAATTAAGCCAAACCTCAGGGATACTGTTTGTAATTATCCCAAAAAAAAATTTCCTAAGATTTGCTTCTGTAACAACTTACATTTGCAAATTGCAAATAATGATTTTCGATCTCTGTACAGACCATATGCTGGCGAGTTCATAGCCGATGATCCTCAAAAGAGGCTCGCTCTTCGGAAGCCGAGACTACCCAATGGTGAAACTCCTATTGGGTTTCTGGGCTTCGCCGTGAATATGATCACCATTGACAAAGCTAACTTGTACTGTGTCACGAAGAACGGGCACGGACTCAGAGAAACGGTGTTCTATAATCTTTTGTCGAATCTGCAAGTGTACCGAACGAGGGACGACATGATGAAGGCTCTCCCTTACATAAGAAATGGAGCCGTATCTCTAGACGGAGGAATTACAAGAAAACCCGGAGTGTTGTGCTTGGGTCGTCATGAGTAAGAAATTATAACATGCTTTATTTGTTTATTACAATATTTAGTAATTCGTTTTGTTCTGGGTTAATTACGAAACTACCCTTAAGGTTTAGCCTAATTACAAGAAAACCCCAGTAATCTTTTCTTCCCCCCTGTATGCTGATTTTAGACATGAATTCCTGTGGTTTATTTGTTTAATACAAACTTTACTCGATGACAATTGATTCATTTTATTTTGGATTAATTACAAAACTACCCTCAAGGTTTAGCCTAATTACAGGAAAATCTCAGTTATCTTTTTTTTTTTTTTTTTTTTTTTGTTGTTGTTGTTGTTGCTGTTGTAGGCTGGTATACACATGAAATTCTGTGGTTTATCTGTTTATTACAAAATTTACTCTGACATTCGATTCGTTTTATTTTGGGTTAATTACAAAACTAACGCTTAAGGTTTATCCTAATTACAAGAAAATCCGGTTATCCTTTTTTTTTTTTTTATATGTTGATATCTGACTTAAATTTCTGTGGTTTATCTGTTTATTATAACACGGTTTAGTTGATGACATTCGGTTTGTTTTATTTTGTGTTTGTTTTATTTTGTGTTAATTACAAAACTACCCTTAAGATTTAACCTAATTACAAGAAAACCCGGTTTTCTTTTTCTTATTTCTGTGGTTTAAGGGGAGATATAGGTGTGAAGTTTCCAAATGGATCCGAAAGTTTGATCATCTCCAAAATCTACATAGAGATTAAACACGAAATGAAAGAGATGCAATGGAAAAAAGATAGAACCTCGGGCGATATAGAGAGAGAACAGATTCTGTTGGACCATGCGAAGTTAAACTATGAGATGAAGAAACAAGAGTTTCTTCAGTTTCTTGCCGAAAGCTCGTCATCACATGTGCCTCGGGTAATGCATCAAAATCATTTTATAATTCCCAAAAAATAAAAAATAAATAAAAAACTTTTTTTTCTCTTTATTATTGGCTACCTCAGTAATATGTACTTACTATAAAGACTAAAATAATTTGCCATTTATGTTGTGTATCAGACTCCGGTGGGGCGTGGGTCGACTCCAGGATGATTTTCATTTTCATTTAGGCGAAATTGCAGAAGGAATCGAAGAAAATTTGCCACTAGTTGCTAGCTAACTCCAGCTCTAGTATTTTTAGTTTTAACCGCGCGCATGTAAAAATCGACGGTGCTAATTCGATAGATCAGTGAATATGTTTTGCCAGGCATATATGCTGCTTTGCCTGGATAAGGTGTTGTTTTGAAGTAGTAAATATATCTCTACGCACTTGATCCTATTAAGGTTTCTAATTTTTTCTGCAGCCTCTTCTTGAAAATGGTTTTTTTATTTCCCAACAAATTTGACGAATTTTATGCTGAAATTTTGTAGCTGAAGAAAAGAATGTGGTTACAATAGGAAAAAAGGGATTTTATTTTTGACTTATTAATATTGGATCGCATTGCAATAATCATCAAATATCAGACTTGACTAGTTGTTCAATTAATATCATAGTTAATTAGTTCTTAATTCGTAATGAGTATGGTTAACTGAAAATGTATCCTTGTTCACAGATGGGTTGACCAACCAAACCAAAATCGGATTTATTATCCATTTAATTTTTCGGTTTACATTACTGTATTTTTTTTTTTAATTTTAATCAACGAAGTAAAAAAAATAAAATCAAGACGGAAAAAACATAATTTTATATAACTTAGAGGGCAAAAGTCTTGAGAAAGGGCAATGGAAAAAAAAGGAGTAGATAAAAAAGGTTCCACCGAGACTTGAACTCGGGTTACTGGATTCAGAGTCCAATGTCCTGACCACTAGACCATGGAACCACGACGTACGGTAACCAAACATTAAAATAATATTGTTTAAAATGGATTTAGCGTGAAGTTGTCTTTAAATAATTTAGTTATTGTAATAAAATCAATTTACTCAAAAAAGTTAAAAAATCTAAGGGATACTTGGTCGGAGGATTTGAGCAAATATAAATGAGTTGGCTCATGAGAAATGAGAATGGTAATCAAAATGAATACTGTTATAAATTATATTAATTATTTACTAAATAAGAAGGTTTATAGAATTGAGAAGGGACCAAATGCGTATATATTATTTCTTACGTATCCAACAATGCCTTACATGGCTGCCTATTTATAGGCAAATTGGCAAAGTACAAATCTTTAATCTCAACTACATTACTATTCATCCTTTGACTAGTGCTATAGTCCAATTTTCATAACACTCCCCCTTGGACATAGCACTATATCAAATTAAGTCATTATGCCTCGTTAAAAACCTTAAGGCGAAAAAACCCAATGGGAAAAAATCGGACAAAAGGAAAAAAGAGTACACAACTTATCCTAACTTATATGTTTAGGTTGCCTCATTAAAAACCTTATCAGGAAAACCTAAAGGGACAAAACTGTGATAAGGGAAAAATAGTACAACCATGTAAACTCCCCCTCAAAATACTAAGGGCAGTTATTTGCATAAATCTTTTAGGTGTTGCATTCCAATATTGCGTACATATTTTCTGAAGGTAGTAGTTGGAAGCGCTTTCGTAAATAGATCTGACATTATCATTTGAACGCACATAGTGAACATTTATTTTCTTGGCCTTTTCGAGTTCTTGAGTATACGATAAGAATTTGGGGGGAATATGCTTCGTTCTATCGCTTTTAATATACCCTTCCTTAACTTGGGCAATACACGCAGCATTATCTTCGAATATTATTGTCGGCTCTTCATTGATTGGCAGTCCACTCGTTCCTTGGATGTGTTGGATCATAAATTTAAGCCATACACATTCTGTACTTGTTTCATGGAGTGCAATAATTTCAGCATGATTTGCAGATGTGGCAACTATTGTTTGCTTGAGTGAACGCCAGGATATTGCAGTACCGCCGATTTTGAATACGTAGCCAGTTTGTGATTTGGCCTTATGGGGATCTGATAAATAACTTGCATCAAAGAAGCTTGTTACCTTATGTTTCGAATTTCTGGGATAAGATAACCCCAAATCAATAATTCCTTGGAGATAACGAAATATGTGTTTAATTCCATTCCAGTGTCTTCGTGTTGGAGCTGAACTGTATCTTGCCAGTAAATTAGTAGCAAAAGCTATATCTGGTCGGTTACAATTGGTAAGATACATGAGTTCTCCAATCGCACTTAAATATGGTACTTCAGGACCAAGTATTCTTTCGTTATCTTCACAAGGACGAAATGGGTCACTCTCGATATTAAGTGTTCTATTAACCATTGGGGAACTGAGGGGATTTGCCTTATCCATATTAAATCATTTTAAGACCCTTTTTGTATAATTTGATTGGTGAACAAATATTCCATTTTGTAAATGCTCTATCTGTAAGCCAAGACAATATTGGGTTTGGCCGATATCTTTCGTTTCAAATTTACCCTTCAAGTAGTTGGCTGCATCTTGAATTTAATTGGGTGTTCCAATGATGTTTAAAATCATCAACATCAATTATTGTTTTCTTAATAAAAATGCATGGACATAAATGACTATTTACATATCCATCTTTTAACAAGAGCTCACTTAGACAGTTATACCACATGCACCCAGATTGTTTTAGCCCATATAACGATCGTTGTAGTTTAATTGCGCGAAATTCCTTGGGCTTTGATTTCATCATTTCAGGTATTTTATATCCTTTAGGGATTTTCATATAAATATCAGTATCCAATGATCCATATAAATAAGCTGTTACAACGTCCATAAGACGCATCACCAGGTTTTTCGAAACAGATAGGCCTATCAAGTACCTGAATGTAATAGTATCCATCACAGGTGAGTATGTTTCTTCATAATCTACTCCAGGTCTTTGGGAAAAACCTTGTGCAACAAGACGAGCTTTATATCTTACAATCTCGTCATTCTCATTCCCTTTTCGAATAAAAATCCATTTGTACCCAATGGGTTTTATAGTTTCAGATATAATAACAATAAGACCGAATACTTTTCGTTTATTTAGTGATTCTAATTCAATTTGTATGGCTTCTTTCCGTTTTATCCAGTCTTTCCTCTTTTGACATTCGGCTATAGATTTTGGTTTTGATCCTCACTTTTGTTTTCAATTTCTTGCCCTATCGAATAGTAAAATATATTATCAATACATTTCATCTCATTTCGGTCCCATATTTTCCCACTACGGATGTAATTTATGGAAATTTTATGATTTTCTTTATGTTCATGATATTCATTGATTTCATGGGATTCTTGTTTTACTTGTTTTCGTGTTTCTTTTAGAACACAGTCATTTTGTTTAGATTCATTACATTTTTCAACTTCCCGTTTCTTTCGAGGGTTTTTATCTTTGGAACCGATCGGTCTTCCACGCTTCAGGCGTGCCTTAGAGTCATATGATATATTTTCCTTTGATTGCTCTTTTGGAATCTCTATTCGGGCTGGAGCATTTACAGCAGCTATGTGTGATTTTGTTATTCTACGTGTATCAGTAAATGCATCTGGTAATTGATTGGCAATATTTTGTAAGTGTACAATTTCTTGAACTTCTTGTTCACATTGTTTTGTGGGAGGATCAAGGTGCAATAATGATGATGTACGCCAATTAATATCATTTTCCACACATTTTATTTCTCCACCTAAAAGTGGGAATTCTTCTTCATTGAAGTAACAATCAACAAAACGAGCCGTGAATATGTCACATGTTCTTGGTTCAAGGTACTTAATTATTGAAGACGATTCATATCCAACGTAAATTCCTAACCTTATTTGTGGGCCCATTCTTGCACGATGTGGTGGAGATATAGGCACATATACAGCACATCCAAGTATTTTAAGATGAGAAATATTTGGTTCTTTACCAGATGTCAGCTGTAATGGGGAGTATTTATGATATGCACAAGGTCTGATTTGTATTAGTGCTGCAGCGTGTAATATAGCGTGACCCCATATAGATATAGGAAGCTTCGTTCTCATTATTAATGGTCTAACAATAAGCTGAAGACGTTTAATTAATGACTCAGCCAAACCATTCTGTGTGTGAACATGTGCCACTGGGTGTTCAACATCAATTCCAAGTGCCATACAATAATCATTGGAACTTTTGGATGTAAATTCTCCAGCATTATCTAGTCTAACTTTCTTTATCATGTAATCAGAAAATTGTGCTCTCAATTTAATGAGTTGGGCAAGAAACCTGGCAAATGCCATATTTCGTATCGACAGTAGGCATACGTGTGACCATTTGGTAGAAGCATCAATTAATACCATAAAATATTGAAATGGTCCACAAGGTGGATGAATAGTCCCACATATATCACCATGGATTCGTTCCAAAATAATGGTGATTCATTATTGACTTTGATTGGTGAAGGTCTATTTATCAATTTCCCTTGAGAACAAGTAATAGACAATAGTTCCTTAGATTGAAAATTTTTCTGATTTCTCAATGAATGGCCATTTGAGTTTTCAATAATTTTTTGCATCATAATTGAATCAGGGTGACCTAATCGATCATGCCAAACCTTAAACGTATCAGTAAACTTCGGGTTTACTGTGGCATATGTTTCGATAACTTTGATATTAGTGTGGTACAAATCGGATGATAAGGCCGGTAATTTTTCTAACACACACTTTCTTCCTGAAGTAATTGATGTAATGCAAAGATATTCGTAATTTTTTTCATTCATGGTTTCAACATGATACCCAT
This sequence comes from Phtheirospermum japonicum, assembly GCA_014905375.1. NCBI lineage: Eukaryota > Viridiplantae > Streptophyta > Magnoliopsida > Lamiales > Orobanchaceae > Phtheirospermum > Phtheirospermum japonicum. The sequence goes on from BMAC01000241.1 coordinate 47,574, forward strand.
TTGTACGAATATCCTTGAAACTTAATAAGTTTCTTTGGGATTTTGGAGAGAATAATGCATCTCTTATTGTAAAAACTGTTCCTCCACGCATTAGGAAATTTGCCTCTCCTTTTCCTTCAATTATTTTTGCACCGCTAGATATTGTATTGACATTTAACTCATCAATCTTCAGGTGGGAAAAATACTTCTTATCCTTATGTATGGTATGTATTGTAGCATTATTCGCAAGACATAAATCACCGTCTTGTTTTTCGGATCGAAGTATATTCATGATCTATTTTAAGAGAGAACAAGTGTAAGTAATTAATCATGAAAATTGTAAAAATATAAGAAAAAAATCATGAGATTATTAAATCAAACTATGAAAATCATATATTATTCATAACAAGAGATAATTACAATACAACCATAAATCACTCGGATACAATGAAATTACATACCACACTCATAAGATCATAAAACGCATATGAAATGACATACCACACTCATAAGATCATACTAGTATACCACACTTATATAATTATAAAACATCAATACTCGTAAAACCATGGTAATCACTCCTCCACGTTATTTCCTTCTTCAGATTTATCAATCATATCGGCCATATCCAATTGGGTCGTGTCATTGATCAAGGCATAAGGAAAATCATTAGAATCACTTGTAGTAAAGTTTGTTTCAATATCCTTTCCTTTCCTTTTTTGTGATTCTTGATAGATATTAACAAAGTATTTTGGTGTGCGGCACGTACGCGACCAATGACCCGACATACCACACCTGTAACAAGCACCTTCCTTTTGAGATTTGTTTATGTTATTATTATCATTTTCTCGTTTTTTCCATTTATCTGCCTTGTTATAGTTACGATAATTTGGTTGAAAACCTTTTTCTCTTCCTCGCCCATGGCCACGTCCACGTCTATGTTCACGACTCATGTCATGACCTCGACCACGCCCGTTATTAATACTGGATAATGTTGCATTTGCCTCGGGTATCGGGGTCGAGCCAGTGGGACGAGACTCATGGTTTTTCATTAACAGTTCATTATTTTGTTCAGCCAATAAAAGGCATGAAATTAGTTCTGAATATTTTTTGAATCCTCGCTCTCGGTATTGTTGTTGCAGGATCACATTAGAAGCATGAAATGTGGAGAATATTTTTTCAAGCATATCAGAGTCAGTGATATTATCTCCACATAATTTTAACTTTGAGCTAATTCGAAACATGGCTGAATTATATTCGTTAACGGATTTAAACATGGCTATCCACTTATACCGAGCCTTTGGGAGGATGATCGTTTTTTGATGGTCATACCGTTCTTTTAATGATTTCCAAAGATATGCAGGATTTTTGATTGTGAGGTATTCAGTTTTCAGACCCTCGTGGAGGTGGTGGCGAAGGAAAATCATAGCCTTCGCCTTATCCTGAGTTGATGTTTCTTTTGTTTCATTGATTATATCACCAAGAACTTTGGCATTTAGATGGATATCAGCATCCAGTATCCATGATAAATAATTCTTCCCACTGATGTCAAGTGCCTCAAATTCAAGCTTGACAATGTTTGACATCTTAACTAGATCAAAAGAACGTACATATTATCAGTAATCTTATATTAATAATATTTTATTTAAAGCATAAAGATGTGTAAACATTCGTAACAATTAATACATGTTGATATCTTTAAGAAATGTTATCATAAAATAAATAAAGCAAAATATCAAGAACACAGTGCTAGGAATGACTCGTACCATAATCAAGTAGTAAGATTAATGGATAATGATTATTCACACCACAATACTCGGTAAACCTTTCTATTGGATTTTAATAATCAAGTAGCAAGATTATTAGATAATAATTATTCACACCACTCGGTAAACCTTTCTAGTGGGTGTTTTATGATTAAGTAGTAGAATAAAATTCATTTAGTGTTCTTGTCAAGTATTATATAGGGTGGTAGAGCCTCATTTATCTGTAATTATGGTTACATACATTATTTATTTATTTATTTATTTTGATTGGGATTAAATGATACTAAGACTTGAAAAATGTTTGAGTTGGAAATAAATAAGAGTCCATTTGAAAAACTCTCTCTAGAATTATCCTTATATCTTGGAGTAAAACAATATAGATAATTCCAATGTAGTAGTAAATCATTATGGTTATTAGATTAAAAAAAATAATAATCATATGTATCTCAGCATAAATACAGACTGTCTAACTCATTTTTATCGATCGGAAAATGTAAGAACTTTGAAAAATAAGTATGTATGTTGATATAAAAGAAGTATATTTGTATGAAATCCTACCTTTGGATCGTTGGTAATACTCAAAATGTTTTAGAGCGTTCGTGCTAATAACGTATTATAAATTATATTAATTATTTACTAAATAAGAAGATTTATAGAATTGAGAAGGGATCAAATGCGTATATATTATTTCTCACGCATCCAACGATGCTTTACATGGCTGCCTTTTTATAGACAAATTGGCAAAATATAAATCTTTAATATGCTCAACTACATTACTATTCATCCTTTGACTAGTGCTATATAGACGTGCACAAACGGTTGTAACCGGCCGGTTAATTAATCGGCGGTTAATAACTATCGGTTAATTTAACCGGTTTTTGGTTAACCGTAACCTAACCGGCTGAGAATCGGTTAAGGTTACGGTTAAACCGATTAACCGAACCGGTGGTTAACCGCCGATTTTTTTTAAAGCAGTCGATCGACTGAGGGATCGACTGCTGGATCGACTAAAGGACGGAGAGTTTTGGTTTTGTGAAGGCAGTCGATCATGCAGTCGATCGACTGAGAATGTGTCGATCGACTGATACTCAGTCGATCTTTTTTTTTTTGTTGTTGGGAAAAAATAAGTTTGAAAAAAATAAGGACTTGATTTTAATTGTAATATTAAAAATTAAAATTTTAACTTTTAATGTTAGAATTAACTTGCCTACGTATCCTCGTAAAGGAATCAAAGTCCACGTAGTTCGAATTTTTTTTTTGAAAAAAATAAGTTTTAAAAAAAAGGACTTGAATTTAATTCTAATATTAAAAATTAAAATTAAATTTTAACTTGTAATATTAGGATTAAATTGCCTACGTATCCTCGGAAAGGAATCAAAGTCCACGTAGTTCTTTTACTTACCTCACTTACCTATTCGTCGTTGTCGTTGCTTCCCGAAGTGGTATCGTAATAGTCGCTCTCTTCGCCTTCATCCAATTGCATTTCTTGTTCTCGTTTTTCGGCTTTCACCTAATCGTTCATCAACATTTGATTTTCAAGAGTTTTGGATGTTAACATTGACCGACGCTCATCTAACATGTAGCCTCCCGTGCTGAACGCCTGTTCAACAGAAACTGTCGAAACAGGAACGACAATGACTTCTTTGGCAATCCTAGAGAGAGTGGGAAAAATACTGGCCACTTTCGACCAAAACTGCACAAGATCGTTAGTAACACCATCGGAGTTTTTTGGAACCGAAGTCGGTTCAAAAACTCTTAAATAACTATCTAATTCCATTGACCGACTAGCACTAGCCCTTTGACGTTTTCGTTTAGTATCTTCAAGCAATCTCATATATGGGGCTAGAGCTTCTCGAGGGTCGTTGGGTCTTGTAGAAGCGACGGGGGAAGGGGACACGTTAACATCACTAGAAGATGAAGATTGATCGTAATCATTAAAAGTTTGAATTAAAAGGAGTTGTGCTTCGTGAGCAACAGTAAGAGGGCTAGGAATTGGTAGTCCATGAGATTCTAAAAAAGGTGTTAATGCATCGTAATAAACTTAAAGTAAGTTTTGAAGATCCTCCATCCGATAATACGGGTCTAAAATTTTTGCAATCAAAAAAACATCGGGAATGTAATGAAAATATTTGACCCATTTACTCAACATCTCATTGATAACTTCACCTAATTCAGAGTTATCGAGTAAAGCACTACAAACAAGTACTATTTGAATACGATGATCAACAAGTATTGAGGAGGTAGGATAATAAACACCGGATAAAGCCACGGTGGCATCGTTAAAAGTTTTTAAAAGGGATATCATATTATAACAATCATCCCACATATTCGAAAACAAAGCGAAATCGACATCTTCATTATTAAAAAATGTACACAATGCATCTCTATATTCAAATGTATCATTAAGTAATTTATAAGTAGAGTTCCAACGATTTGGCACATCTAATGAAAATTTTTTTGGATGCAATTGATTGGTCTTGCAAAATCTTCGCCATTGTTTTTTGAAGCGAATCGTGGTTTCGTAGATAAGCTATAGCACTCCTAATCGGTTGAATTTTATATTTAAAAAGAGTTAAACCATCTTAAACACATAAATTCAAAATATGACAAACGCATCTAACATGAAAAAATTTGCCGCCAATAGCGGGTGGACAAGTAATTTTTAACAATTCTAAACTAGCCGTATTAGCGGAGGCATTATCAAATGAAATTGAAAAAATTTTGTTAGTTAAATGATACTCGGACAAAACAGTGGAGATTTT
>BMAC01000241.1:52105-70419 GCA_014905375.1 Phtheirospermum japonicum
TCAACGGCTAATCCACAGACCAGTCGATCGACTACACACCAGTCGATCGACTGGTCTGAATTTAAAAAAAAAAAAACGGTTAACCGCCGGTTAACCGCGGCAGTTAAGGTTAAAGGTTTGGTTAACTGTAATCTAACCACCGGGAACCGGTTGACGGTTACGATTTTAACCGTGATCGCCGGTCAACGGTTAACCATAACCGGTCAACCGGTTAAAAACCGACAGTTAGACGGTTAACCGTAACCGATTCAATACGTCTAGTGCTATAGTCCAATTTTCATAAAAAAGTACATAGTTTTACGAATTTAAGGAGAAGACCAAACCTAAGAATTCCAGTTGGACCAACACTTGGGCTCCAATTTCATTTTGCATACTAATCTAATGATATTGCTTTCAGGGTCTCTAATGTTAAATAGATGAACACTCGGTTAAAAAAAGTAAATATCCAATAAAAATTAGTGAGCATCCAATTGAATTTGATTATTGTCAAAATCATTATTTGTTATGTTTTTCGTTTTTCTTCATCTTTCAACGAGCCATTTTTTTTTTATGGCAGAGCAGCCCACACCCATAGAAGGCCCATTCTCATTTAGACATATATTTCATTTAATTGTTAACATGTTCTGTTTCATTGATTTTACAAATGAATGGGTGAGAATGCAGATTTTCATGTCAAAATTATCTGATAACATTTTAGTATTATTTGAAAAAAATCTTAATGTTGTCTATTCGCAGAGAGGGACCTTTTTTTTTTTTCCGCCCTTTTTTGAATTAATAATAAATATAAGTTAGATGCCTTTTATTTGCACTAATTCTTCCTTTTTTTTTCTTTCTAATAACACGTATTTGTACTAAATTGACAGAAATACCCGCATTACTCGAGTTACTTTTCCTCTAACCAAGACAATTTTATGATGTATGATCATGTTTATCCTTTTGTGCTCTCGTGTTATCAATTATAGTTGTGGCCTCTTTTGTATGTGTATAGATTTCTGACGTTGTGATTTTTTTTTTTCTTGAAAACTTTGATTACATGAGCTGTTATTGTTATTTGATCCCTCTAGTAAACTTATGCCTATGTATATTGTGTTTGTTTTGTAACACATTATCTCCCTCGATCTTATTAGTTATTTTGGTAATTATAATTTTTAAGTCGGTAATCATTGAAAACAAGTTATTATTTATGGTAATATCTTTAAAAAACAATATTGCTACAAATATTATGGTTATTGTGTTAGATTATGTGATTACTATTTATTGTAATTGTAATCTTATTACTAGTTATGGTATGGTGTTTGTAATCTTATTAATGAATGCGTTAATATTATTATTGTACCTAAGTAATTTAGTATTATTAGTTACAGTAACTTTTCAGTAATTTTTCTTTATATTATTGGTTGTGATAATTTTATCGATAAATTAGGATAAAAAAACAAGATCATCAAAAGAAAATTGATAGATATAGTTAACAATCTAAATAAGTGTAAAACTTGTTAGTTAAAAAAAGAATTATAATAAATATAAATATCTTCTAATTTATACTCCCTCCGTCCCAAATTGATAGTCTTGCGGTTGATTTCACACACATTAAGAAATTGGCAGTTTATATAGTTAAGTCATTAATTTAGTTACCGTTTTCCAATTATACACTTTTTGAATTTATTAATGTCAATTAATATTTATAGAAATCAGTGTTGAAATTAGTAAATTTGTTATCGGAATAGTAAGATTTTACATTGTAATCATCAATTTGCAATTTAACATGTAGAAAATTAGTAACTGGACTATCTTTGTGAAACAGACAAAAATAGAATAGTGGACTATATTTACTATCTCTGTGGAACAGATAAAAATAGAATAGTGGACTATATTTGTGTGATCGACGGAGTATTTATATATGTAGTTCTCATCATTTATTGTTTACCAAGAATTGAACACACAAATCAGCGAGCTCCACTGAATACAAAGCTCATCCATTTTTCATCCCAAAATATCAATTTGAATATATCATGGGGTCATTCAGTCCTTACAATATATTCTTAATTATTGTATTATTAAATAAATTAATATCTTCAGTGAAAATTAGATTTGACACAATCAAAATCAAGCACTCACACTGCACATAACTTGTGCACATAGTGTGTAATTTTTCCAATATTATGTTTTTAAAAGGGATATTTGTTCATATCTGCAATAAAAAAATATTTTTCTCAAAAATATTCAACATTAATTAGTTTTAGTTATTTACAATTTTATCCTCTACAAATCCTGCAATAACTCTCGACATTCATTTCCCCTCCAAATTTACCTTGAAAAACCTCACTGCGTTACAAATCTGAACAGATCAACAGAACCCAATTCATTTTTTATCTTTCCCTACAAACCCATGATCCAATTTCAACTCTAGACCTCGAAAGTTCATCTCTTTACAGATTTTTTCAATTACTTTTTTTTACCCCTGCCATGACAGCTGCTTTGAGGTCAAAATCATCGAGAGCTGCGGCTTCATCTGCGGTCTCACGGATTAGATACTTTATCCAGAACCATATTCATTCGGGCCGGGTCAACCCTTTACGCCCGGCCTCCGGATTTTGTATATATCATCAGAGCAATCATAATTTCCATACAAGCTCCCAATTCAATTTCGGGCTTTTCAGGCCCATCGGCGATAATTCTCGGGAATGTGTTGGCAATCTCAGGAACGTACGGAACTATAGGTCTCAGGGCCCGAGTGAGGGGGATGGAATTGTGGTCGGGCCCGGGGTCAAATTCATTCAGACGAATGATGTGGTCGGGCCGGATACGGGCTCCGGTGGCGGAGGCCCGCATGAGGGTTGCTGGGGCGGATCCAATTTGGGCCTTAATTTCCCAACTCCGAAGGAGATAAGCAGAGGGCTTGATAAGTTTGTTATTGGGCAGGAGAGAGCTAAAAAGGTGTTTTTTTTTTGTTTTGTTTTTTTTAATTACTTGGTAATTTCTTGTTTTATTAGGAGTTTATATATTACATTAAAAGTCTCAATTTTTATTCTTCTTAATTATCTGTAAAAATGATAATGTGGCTTGGTTTTAACGAATTTGCTGGTTTGCAGGTTCTTTCTGTGGCAGTTTATAATCATTACAAGAGGATATACAATGATTTATCTCAAAGGTGATTAATTTCGAACATTGTACTAGAATATATCAACATTCGTGTAGTTTAAGGTGCAACGGCATGAGATAGATGTTAAATTTTTTTTTTTATCTTTTTTAAGTTTAAAGTTCTAAAATCATCAAAATTACCGATGATTGGAGTTTTTAGTGAGTTTCCAGAAAATTACTGATGTAATCATTTTTGTCCAACGATTATGCGTTTAATTTGTGATTAACTAAGCATTGACATTAGAATATCCTATGTTAATGTTGTACCATGAAAGCTAGGCCTGCTGATGAGACTTCGGGTAATGACAAAGCTGAGAGCGCTGATAATGAGAACGTGGAACTCGAAAAGAGTAACATTCTTCTTATGGGCCCCACGGGTTCAGGTAAAAAAAAAATTCGCTGCTCCCTTTGCTCAATTGATTTATTAGATTTAATGGAGAGTATATATAGCGAGTAATATTATCATATAAATTAGTAATACTTTTTCATTATTGGTTGTATATTAGAACAAAAGCTTAAGAATAATCAATCTAATGAGTACCTAATTTTTTTCCGAGATAACATCGCATATTTTTTACCGTGTGAATTTTGATGTCATTTTTAAGGGAAGACACTACTTGCAAAGACTTTGGCGAGGTTGGTAAATGTTCCCTTCGTAATTGCTGATGCCACCACACTTACTCAGGTAAGTCATATTTTTATACGATTTGTTTTTTTTTTTTTTTTGGTGGTGGTGTTGTGGGTTGATAATTATAGGCTAATTATCCAAAAACACACACACACTAGAAATCATTTAAAAAAATTATTTCCCATCGACTTCTGTTTCAATTTTACAAATTGCACCTTCAAGAGGAGATATTTGTTAGGTAAACACTAACCTTAAGGGGGTATTTTTAATTTTTGAAAGATCATTGAACTGTTCTGTAATAGGCTAAACTAAAGAGTAATTTTTGTAATTATCTCTTTTTTTATTTTTTTGCATATTTTTATATGAAGCAGAATGGTATTTTTTTATTCAGATAATTATAGCCTAATTACCAATACAAAAACAAAACTAGTAATCATTTCGAAACTTATTCCCCCATTGATATTTGTTTCAACTTTACAAATTGCGTCAAGGGGAGATGTTTATTAGGTAAACACAAACCTATGGGAGTATTTTTAATTTTCAAAGATAATTGTAGTTTTTTGTATTTAGGCTAAACCTTAAGGGTAGTTTTTGTAATAAATCTCTTTTTAATTTTTCTAAGAACTAGTTGTGACAATGTTGTTTTTCTTTTTGGCCTTTTAGTGCCTAGATCATATACCATCAGATACTCTTAACCACCTGCAAATTCATTTTCAATTGGTTTAATCCATGTGAAACTATAATTTTAATCAAAACTTTCATTATAACTTAGCTAAAATTGAAAACTTAAAATATATTTATCTTTAGTCGGATGATATGTATCTTATTTGCAGGCAGGATATGTTGGTGAAGATGTGGAGTCCATTTTATACAAGCTTCTTACAGTGAGTTCTATATTATTATTTTTTTTTTTTATTGAAGTTCCTTTCAGATATTTTTTTACTGTAGTAACTATTTTTTTATTTCATTTTTTTTCAATTTCAGGCGGGCTGACTATAATGTGGCAAGCTGCACAACAAGGCATAATTTATATCGACGAAGTGGACAAGATCACCAAAAAGGTATCACATCTGTCAAAATAATTTGTCAACCATTATTGTCATTTACAGATTATTAATCTTCATAATTATCTTAACTGCCCGTTTACATTTTCTGTTGTATCTGCAGGCCGAGAGCCTCAATATTAGTAGAGACGTCTCTGGAGAGGGCGTACAACAAGCACTGCTTAAAAATGCTCGAGGGGACCGTAAGCGTCTTTTCATTTCTGATTGCTTTCTTGATCTGGCAATGCGCATAAGCTAGTTATATTCATAATTTAGGCATAATTACAAATAACCACCCTGAAGTTTATCTAATTACAAAAAAAACTACGCATCTTTTAAAATTAAAAATAAACAAATGTCAGGGGGTATTTGTGATTTTAAAAGATAACTCTTTTTTTTTTTTTTTTTTAAATTAGCTTAAAACCTCAGGGGTAGTTTTTGTAATTGAAACTATAAATTAGGCAGTACAAATTATTGCATAATCGTCTTATGCCTGATGTACCTAAAATTGATAAAGAATGACTGAAAAAAGAATAATTCAATTTTAATCTCGTTTATTTTTAACGGTGTGGGCCCCACTCAGGTGGTCAATGTTCCGGAGAAGGGCGCTCGGAAGCATCCTAGAGGTGACAATATTCAGGTATGTATATAATTTATATGACAATGTCAGTTGCAATATAAATTTAACTAGTAATTAATATGCTGGTGTATAATGTTTTTGGTTTTCCCATTGGCATCTGTTATACGTAGAGTGATTATTAATTATAGAAATATTACAGTTATCCACTTATATGTAAAACAAATTCAAAATCCAAGGGGTTTTTTGCAATTTTCAAAACCTTTTTCTTTTAAAATTATCACTATTTTTAATATTATGCATGAATCTTTATCGGTTGTGAAATTATTAAAACGGATTTCTGTTCTACAGATTGACACAAAGGACATTCTCTTTATATGTGGTGGTGCGTTCATTGACTTGGAAAAGTCAATCTCGGAAAGGTCATTTAACTCTCCTGACAAGACAATACGTACATATATTTTTAGTTGTATCTATTTCAGAAAAAAACTAAACCTTTTGAGCAATTATTTTTTCAGACGCCATGACTCTTCCATTGGCTTTGGTGCCCCTGTACGTGCAAACATGAGAACGGGTGGCGTTACAAGTGCTGCTGTAACTTCATCTTTGCTCGAAACTGTAAGCTTTATAAACGCACTTTATTTCTCATTGCCTACATTTCATTAGTTTTGGTTTAATTACAAAAGGCCACAGATATCTTTGAAAATTACAAATGCCCCCGTTGATATTTATTTCTATTGTACCTCAATAGCAGGATATATGTTAAGAAAATACAAACCTTAGGGCTATCTGTAATACATTAAGAATTCGACTGTTAGGTCAAAGTTTAAGGGTAGTTTTGTAATTATACTGTTTTTTCAGGTTGAAAGTAGTGATATTATTGCATATGGGTTAATTCCCGAGTTTGTCGGACGGTTTCCCGTACTCGTCAACTTGTCAGCACTTACTGAGGATCAGCTTGTTCAGGTAATAATTGATTGGTGAAATTAAGAAAATGTGGTAAAATTATGTTTCTTGGAGAAAAATCAATTCTTGCATGTTTTGCTGTTTCCGCTGAATTACAATGGTATCGTTTTGTGTTTTTTTTTGGTTCACTAGAAGGTTGAGAATATTGTCATCGGATAATTAAAATTTTCTTGTCGTATAATGACTTGTGAACACTATTGATTTTTGTTTTTCAGGTTTTGACTGAGCCTAAAAATGCATTAGGAAAGCAGTATAGAAAAATGTTCCAAATGAATGGAGTAAGTTCTGATTCCTTTACATATATTACTCGTGGATATAAATTAGAGCTCATTGTATCTTTAATTGCTTATGCTCCGATTTGTTTGTCATTATGTGGTTAAAGCGGAAGATAGAATACGGCCAAATGTGCTTTTGTTTTCATTGTTCTTTCCTTTTTTAGCTTTACGCACGTTTAGCTTGGTAGATGCATAAATGTTAGTGATAATTATAAATACTACCCTGAGGTTTAGCCTTTTTACAAAAAAGCTCAGTTATCTTTAAATATTACTATTACAAACATCTCTTCAATTTTATTTTTTATTTTTATTACTTTTTTACATTTTGCATCTATTGCAGGGGATATTTGTAAAGCAAGCACAATTTATTTAAAATTAAGTTAAACTTCAGGGGAAAAAGGGAAGAAACTATGTTTGTTTGTTTTTTTAAATTTCATTTTATTAACCCTAATTTTAATCTACCTCGTTCCACTTGTTTGTCGTGTTGTTGGTAAAATGAAGAAAGAAGGGTCGGGGATACAGACGAGAAATTTTATATTAATTCCGGAAAAATTATCTCTTATTTTGGTGAGAAGTTTAATTTCCAAACATTTATGACGTGCTCGTTTGGTTTCTTTAGGTGAAGTTGCATTTCACTGAGGATGCATTGAGATTGATAGCTCGGAAAACAATAAGTAAGAACACCGGAGCTCGTGGTTTGCGATCCATGTTGGAGAGTGTTTTAACGGATGCTATGTATGAGGTTTGTGATTCGTCTCCTTGGTATTCGTAGAATCTTGCGGGGTAATTACAAAAGTACCCTTGATTTTTGGCCTAATTACATAAAAACCCAGATGTTTGATTCAGTGTTAAAATTAATAGGCTAACCATAAAAATTTTATACACGTGAAGGGGGTTTTGATCTTTTTTTTTTTTTTTTTTTTGCTACAAAATCTCAAGGGTATCTTTGTATTTAAGATTTTTCTTTAGTAAAATAAAGTTTAACCCTTTTTCTTGAATCGTGCAGGTTCCTGATGTTAGAATAGGCGACGATATAATAGACGCGGTTATAGTTGATAAGGAGTCGATTGGGACCGAGGGGCGAGGATGTGGGGCCAAGATCCTTTACGGTAAAGGGGCGTTCGATCGGTATCTTTCACAACACGAGCCGAGTGATTCAGAGGTGTGGTCCAACACGAGCCGAACGATCGGTTATTATATATATTTATGAATATTTAATTTACGAAAATATTATTTCATTAGTATCTTTACGAAAATAAGATTACAGAATTTTAATACCTTTTTTTTTTTGAATTATAAAACGGAATTGACTAATAATTTAATAACCTAGCGGCCGACCTCGGGTTACGACCCGACCCGTATCTAATCATTTCTATTCTTGTATTGCAGACATCGGAAGGAGAAGCCGAGGTCGACCAGGAGCTTCCTTCCATTGTTGCACTGTAAACCCTCAATTGAGGTCCCCATATGGTTTGTTGTTGTACTTGTACAGCATAAATAATTTGGAAAAAAAAAATGTAACATTATTTTACCAGATTTAGAAAGTGTACTTTCTTATTGTATATCAACCCTACTGTAAATTAAATTATTTATTGCTGTCTGAAATAAATAGTATCTTTGTATTTTTAAGATTTAGCTATTTTCGATTTTAAGGCTTCATTTTCTTGACAATAACCACGTCGACTGTCAAATCGAAGATGATTATTTATCCAACATATGACGTGCTCTCGTAGTCTTGTTTCAAGTTCGAATTTTTACATTTGTATCATTAGCTCGACCCTATTATTATTATTATTATTATTATTATTATTATTATTATTATTATTATGTCATCTTTTCCCTTTAGACATTTTCTTCTTCTTGTTTGAACTTTTGAATATATTTGGCTCCTTTTCTTACATAAAAAGTAACATTAATGTATCAAAAAGAAAAGAAAAAGCTTACTTCAACTGCACCTCTCCACATAAATCCAGCTTTTTCCAAATGAATTAATGATTGAGACAGCAAACAATATAGCTGTTAAGAGTCTCTTTATTAGTTCAACCAGAATTCATTTGTCCTGGTTTTCAGATGCTGATAAGATTATTCTATTGAGTGTTTGGAACTGAATGCCACATCCACACTATTTATTTAGATCACATACAATTTTGATTATATATTAAAATTTAAAAAACCCTTTTGGTATTTTCAATTTTACAACTTTGACACATTGGAGACTATTTGTAAATCATTTTTTTGTTCAGTAAACTACCATTAGAGTGTAGATCAATAATAATTAGGTTTATTTCAAGGAGATAGAGTTTGTGTAACATTAAAGATAAAATCAATATGGAAATGTGACTTGAATCAGACAACTACTTAAATTGATATTAATTATTTGTTCAAAACCTTTTTTTTTTTTTTTTTTTCATTTTTGGCAAAGAAAGTGGAAGGTAACATCACATAGAAATTAATTAATTATTGATCATTGAACAGACTTTTAGTATTAATAGCCAAGTAGAAGATGAGAAAACATACACACCTCCATAGAATTCAAGGCGGACTAAAAACAAAACCCCCAAAAATTCAAAATTCAAAAAAAAAAAAGAAAAAAAAAGAAAAGTAAAAGGTGCCTTCTTACAACCGTGGGATCAACATCCCAACACCAATTATTTCAAAATCAACGGCGATCCTCATTTCTCTCTCCTCTAATACTAACCACCTCTACAGGAAACAAATCCTTTGTTGGTGCCATTTTTCGAATCGGCATCTCCTTCTCTCTTCCATTTTCTTTCAGATTCTTTTCAATTTCTTTCTTTCCTCTCTCTGAATCAAAAGAAAACAACAGAAAGCTGAAGAGGAAAAAAGAAAAAGAAAGAAAAAAAATAGTATTTTTACAATTGATTGCGTTTTCTGAAAGTGAAATTGCTGAGATTATTTTGCAAAAAGATAGGAAATTAGCAAAAGGGTATCTCAGAAATTGAGTTTCTGGAAATGGGTTATTGAGTTTTTTTTTTTGTTTTTTTTTTAAATTTAGAAGTGGGTAATTTGATATTAAAAAAAAAAAAAATTGGATCTTGGGGCAACAAATATGGCAGCAATGGAAATGGAAAACGTGGAGTGTGTTTCTTCATCAGATGGGATTGAAGATGAAGAAATCCAATCATCAGTTTCTCCGCATAATCTTCATCAATATTCTTCGAAGCCTCACGGTGTAGTTTCTTCCGGAATTGCCCCTACAAGTGTCCATGAATTACTGGAATGCCCCGTTTGCACTAATTCTATGTACCCACCTATCCATCAGGTCTGCTCTTTATTTCATATCATGATCTCATCTCTTATGCTTTTGTTTTAATTGTACAATGTTATAATTTTGTTCCTTGCTGCATGTGTCTGTGGTTGAGAGATTGTATTATCTTGTGATAGACAGAAAAAAAAAAGGAATTGAAGATTGAGTAATTACTACTTATTGATGCAATTGATTCAACATTCTCTTCTTATCAAATTTAATATCTTTTTAAAAAAATTAGTCAATCCATTTCAAAATAGTTGTAGTTTTAGCCTAAATTTCTTGTTTCTGTTTTTCATTTTCAAGGTAATTGTATGCTTATCTTCCCTATTTTGCCCCTATCATTTCATCATCTGTACATTACCCTAGAAAACTTAGAAAATAGAGCAATAATTAAATAAGGTTAATGCGTTCATTTTCTTCCATTTCTTAGTTTTTGAAATGGAGGGATTGTATATAAATAAATATGAACTGAAATTGTTCGTATCAATTTTTTTGGCAATATAACATTATTATGTTTCTTGGAATTAAGGGTTAAGTATTAAACACTTAAAAAAATGATTGTCAGCTACTGAATCGAAGATAATAGATTTTAATGTTTTCAAATGTTAATATCGACATCCGATTCTGCATGGTTAAATTAAATTTCTAATAAATTAAAATCTCGATAATTTAATGCACAATTAATTAATAAATATTTTGTTGGTCACAACTTGTTATATTAATATTTCAATAATTTAATACCTTGCCAAATTAATAAATTTTAGTGATCTCCATGCCATTAATATATAGAGGTTTTATTGCAAATCAGAAATTCAAGCATGAGCTTTTAAGAGTTATTTTGAAAAGCTGGCTTACCAATTATTTATTTATTATTTATTATTTTTTGGTAGTGTCATAATGGGCACACGCTCTGTTCGACTTGCAAGACGAGGGTACACAATCGTTGTCCAACGTGCCGACAAGAACTTGGAGATATCAGATGCTTAGCGTTAGAAAAAGTTGCCGAGTCGTTAGAGCTGCCATGCAAATACTGCTCGTTGGGATGCTCGGAGATTTTCCCGTACTACAGCAAACTCAAACACGAGGCCGTTTGCAATTTCAGACCGTACAGCTGTCCCTACGCCGGATCGGAGTGCGCGGTTACGGGCGATATTCCGTATCTGGTCGCGCATTTGAGAGACGACCACAAAGTGGATATGCACACGGGGTGCACGTTTAATCATCGTTACGTAAAGTCGAATCCTCGTGAAGTTGAAAACGCGACGTGGATGTTGACAGTGAGTTTTTTTTTTCTTCTTTTTTTTGTGTGTGCTTGAATTATTGTTTAGTGTTAATTACGAAACTACCCCTGAGGTTTAGTCTAACTACGAAAAAACCCTGTTATATCTGAAAATTACAAATACCCCCGTTGACATTTGTTTCTATTTTTACAAATGGCTTTCCTCGGGAAGGGTTATTCTTTAAGTTAATAGAAGTTTAAAGGGGTGTTATTTGTAATTTTAAAAGATAATTGGAGTTTTTTGCTAAACCTCAGGGTAATTTTTGTAATTATTTTTCATTGTCTGGCTGCAGTTTTAACTCTTATAAAGCAGTAAGATATGCGTATTATTGTTATTACAAAAAAAATTTCTGCATTTGCTAGTTTTACTTGTTATAGTTCTGGAAAACTATTTTTCGCTCACTAAACAGGAAATTAAACCTTTGTTGCATTTTGTAATTTTTAAAAGATTGATTTTACCCATATATTTCATTCTAATTACAAAAGGAGTAAATTACAGCAAATCCCTTGAACTGTGGTTTTCTTCCACTTTTGCCCACAAAACTTGTTTTTACTACATTTTGCCCCCCTTGAATTATTCTTTTTTCCACTTTTCCCCGAGCCGTTTCTCATTCTATCATGCGCGAACCCATATCATTAATAGTAGACACGCTTTAGTTTTTATTTGTCCAGGAGAAATTGAAAAAAGAAACAAACAAAAGATGGGCAAAGTACAATAATCCCCATAATTCTGGGGTTAAGTGTAATTTACTCTTTTACAAAAGATTTAAAATCAAAATTAAATAATCACACCTTCATCTTTTATAATAACAAATGCCTAATTGGTTCTATGAGGTTCCTGTTTTGTTCTGCAATTTACTTTTTCTTTTTTTCTTCCAATTGGGCTAAACCTGGAGGGTAGTCTGTGTAATTATATCGTTCATTAGTCTCTCTCCAACTTTTATCGTATTAGGTATTCCATTGTTTCGGCCAATATTTCTGCCTCCACTTCGAAGCGTTCCAGCTCGGGATGGCCCCCGTCTACATGGCATTTCTCCGTTTTATGGGCGACGAGAACGAGGCCCGCAACTACAGCTACAGTTTAGAGGTAGGTGGCAACGGCCGGAAGCTGATTTGGGAGGGGACCCCACGTAGCGTTCGGGATAGCCACCGTAAGGTGAGAGATAGCCACGACGGTCTCATCATCCAACGGAATATGGCCCTTTTTTTCTCCGGTGGTGATCGGAAAGAGCTTAAGCTCCGGGTCACGGGCCGGATTTGGAAGGAACAGCAAAACCCGGATGCCGGTGTTTGCATACCTAATCTTTGTAGCTAATAATAGTAAGCGACTAGTTTTTGAGTCGGATATAAATTTTTATTTATTTTTTTAATTTTGTTTTGGGTGCGTGTTTGTGCATGTGGGACGTTAACGCGATGTATATCGATGATGGCCGGAAATTAAAATGTCAAATAATGAAAAATGTAAGACAGAATCGAACCTCGGCTTTTTTTTTTTTCTTTTTTTTTTCATTTTTATTTTGTAATTACATTTTTTTTTCCTTGAAGGCAACCCAGCAAATAATTCAGTCTTGTTTATATTTATTTAGTTTTGAGGGAATAGAGTGCCAAATTTAAATAATTGGAGCTATAAGTCATATAAATAATGGCTAGTTAATTCAATCACATCTGATGTAGGTCACGCGATTAGTTGGAGCAATTAAGAAATTTAATTGCAAGAATTTCAAAGCCTAACCGACATAAATGGCTTTAAACCTATACTTCAGAACAGTGCACTTATAACTGCAAGAGTCAACTAGTATAGTACACAACTATTCTTGCACAGTTTTTCTGAATATTCCAAAATTTAATTTTATTCAACCTTATCACATTATTATTTTTAATACATATATGGGCACAATTCTCTCTGATTTAATTTAGGTCCCATTTTATTAGATGGATGGCACGTAGAAAATGAAATAAATTACATTTAAACAATTAATAAACACATGTCATTCGTCCAAATTAGAGCGAAGAAAAAAATGGTATATACTATAAGCACCAGTAATAATAATTATATATAATATATAATTGTCACATGAGTGTGACTGATCAATTTGAGAGCCCACTCATGTGAGGCACGCCGGTCGGGGGCAACCACGACGAGCCGAAGATAAACCTCTCCACCGTGAACTTGCTCGCCTCCTCCACGGACGTGATGGCATGATACCCCTTCCATTTCACTCGTTGCCCTAACCCGGCCCCCGGTCCGCTATTCATGTACTCCCCGTAGTACAACGTGTCTAGGGCATAGTTGCCGTTCCACTCTAGCCACCCGGCGGGGTGAATGTGGTCCCCCAAGTTGGAAAGCATGTACACCGTTCGCGCGTACGCTTTCCACGGCCGCCCCAAGTAGGTCGGAAAGGCGCCTTTCGCCGCCTCGAGATCGGGGTCCGCCACGATCTGGCATGCGTGGATCGAAATGCCCGTGTTTTGATTGGGGTCCATGCGGTGCTGGGCGGTGATGGTGTTCTTCTGTTGTGGCATCGGCTTTCGGGCGTGGATGGCGCAGTTCTGGAAAACGACGGCCGCATTGCCGAATATGAAATCTACCGTGCCGTAAATGTCGCAATCACGGTAAAATTGTTTCTTCGAGTGCGCGTAGAGGGTGTCTTGGTAACCGACGATGCTGCACTGATAGATCACCGCGCGGTCGGCTCCGACACGTAGGGCCACCGCTTGATGCTTGCTTGGGCCCGCGTAGTTTTCGAATGTTATGTCCTTTGCGATGAAACCATCTCCGGTTGCAGCTGTTTGCCAGAACATCATACATACATACATATACATACACGTGTGTATGTATGTATATATTAAAGATTTATAATGGAATGTTCGAATGTGTGCCATGTTCAACTAGATGCAATAAGAATAATGGGGAGAAAAAGGTGAATGGTGAAAAGGCAAAAAGGGGGGTGAAAAGGAATTTTTTTTTTACCAAAAGATGCCGTGCGGAATGTTGTCAATTTATCTTCAACGCTTTTTCCACCTGTAATTACCGTTTTGCCCTTTCCATCTCCAATTAGCATTATATTGGTTTTCTTTTTCCCCAACTTCAATTCATTCTCCTCATACCTGTATAACAGTATTAAAGCATTTAAAAAACACTTCTTTTATTTCATTTATAATTCTTATTCATTTATTTCTCTTTTTGTTCATGCAAGACCCATCGCATTATGCTATATATATTGTATGGTTTTGTCTCAAACATATATCATATATATACAATACACACATATATATAAGAGAATAAAGACTTTATGAATCTCGTGGGCAAAACAAAATGTCAAAATCATATTAATATTCTCATTCATTGTAAAGTATAACATGACTAATTTTATTACATCATTTTTTTAAAATTGTTAAAGGCTAGTCATGATCGAACTGAAATCAACATTGCAATCAAAATTATCACCACAACAACAATAATAATCACTCACTTTGACATGTAATCAAAGAAGCATAATGACGGGGCATTAAAGTCAAATAACCAATTAAGAAAGAACAATTTAAACTAAACGTGAAATTACCTTCCTGCCCTCACGTGGATGATAAACCGCTTATCACTCTTCTCCGGCGCCTTCTTGATCGCCTCCGCTATCGTCTTCACAGTACCGTTGCCGCCGCTCTTCGAGACGATTACGTCGGCGTTAATCCCCGCCGCCGGCGTATCCAGCAGCACCCGCTCTCGCCGGGTCATCCAGACCGGAAAACCCGGTTGCCGTTTCTCGCCGCCGCTCATCAGCCGACGGCCGGGGCCCTGGATCGGAACGCCGGCGAAATCGCCGCCGGAGGAGGCGGCGTACATGGTGAGGCTGTTGCTCAAGAGCTCGGACAAGTCCTTCAGCCGGTCCCACATTTTTCTCTCCACGTCGCCGCCGCCCTGGTTTTTCGCTTCTTCCAAGCTTCCGGCGCAGGTGTCCTGGTTTGTTAAGGCGGCGCTGAGCCACGTCAGCACGTCCTGAGTCGGACCGTCCGGTTCTCCGCCGGGCGCGACGGCTGTGAGCGAGCGAGATAGGAGATCCACGGCGTCCTCCAGGAGCTCCAGGCAGTCGGAGTGCGCTGACCTGAGGCAGTGGTCAAATAATAGTAATAAATATTATTATTATTATTATTATTATTATTATTATTTAGATATTTTATGAAGGATTTGACGGCCACATGGGAAATAAAACATGGTGCAAGATTGATTTAAAAATCTCTTTTGTCGACATTTAAATTTAATTTTATTAGCAATATTCTTTCTCCATCCACGTGGACACCAAATTATATAAAATTACTACTTTTTTTATTTTTTATTTTTTTGTTCAAGTTATGTCTTTTTCACGACACTACATATCGGACTAATTTTAATTATTATTTTTTTATGGCGAGTTTAGACATAATTTATTATTTTTGTTCCCGGAAAAAAAAAATGTATAAAACGAACCTGACAAGAGGATCCATGTTTAGATAAGTGAAGTCGGTGGCGAAATTCAGGGCCCGGCCCACTTTCTGCAGCGTCACGTTGACCGAAATGTGGACGAGCTCCTTCTCCGACGCGGCGGTGGCGCCGGGAAACTCGAGCAGCGAGTCAACGCACAGGGCCGGGTACCGAGTCCGGCTACACGCCCGCGACATGGCCTGCGACGGGCGCCGGCTGTGCAGGCCCGGGCCGCCGCCGCGCCTCCTGATGACCACCGCGATCGCGGCGGAGACGCCGCACGCCGCCATGAGCACGGCGGCTAGGATGAGCAGGAGCTTGAGCTTGGATCTTTTCGGGTTGGGAGCGGGTTCGGTGGTGAGGCTCCGGGTCGACGAGCCCGCCGGGTCGGGTTTCCCGAGTCGGCCATATTCCATATTGCCTCTTAGGTTCGGTGACGTCATGCAGAGAAATGGGAGCAAAAGGTGTCTTAAGTGTGAGGTGTGAAATGAAATATATATAGTTGGTGTAGAATAATAGATTCGTATATTTACCTGAAATAATTACACGTATATCCATAATTTATTTATAGTAGGAGATATACAAGCTAAATATTCTTTTTACCCATTTGTCCTTGATTCTCATTATTTTTACTATTAAAATATACAATAAATAATGGACTCTATAATGGTTAAATAGAGAGCAGGCCCATGTTTGAGCAGAGGCCCAAATTGTATCATATTTATATCATAAGTCTCTGGATTAAAATCAGTTCAGATTCTAAATCCTGATATTCAGAATATGGGGTCTTTTACTTGTTATGTATGTATTATAATATTATATTTGATATTAAATTATATTTAAAAAATTAATGATGCTATATTATAATACTAGTATTTAATTATTTACTTATAATAAATTATTGATTGAGTATTTTTAAATTTAAAAAAAAAACGATTTCTTATTATTCGAAATAGCTGATTCAGTATTAAAATGATATGAAAACAGCCCAAAAGATATATATACAAATATGCTAATGATTTTTTTTGTAAGATCATTTGTTATCATTACCATAAGAGATGAAAATAGGTTGATTTATAGACAAGATATTAGTACCAAATAAGTGCTAAAATATTTTGTCAAATATCTTTCTCCCTTTTGTAGAATTATAATCGGATAAGGTCGAACATTATTAATTAAATCCAAACACAAAAAATGCATGTACAATTTTAGTTAAAATAGAATAATTATTGTGGCGAATATTACTAATAACTTGAATTGTCACATAACCAAGCTAAATCATTCAATCCAAATGTCACATATTTGAGAAAAGAACCTTAATATACCAATAGAGGTGTGTTTGGTGCGAGGTCCATGTCAAGGGAGTTAGCTGGCTTCTACTACTTAGTAGCTATTGGTACATGCAGCAGATTAGATTGTGATGACTGAAAAGAAATTTTATTTATTTTCTAGTTTCTTAGGGTAAGGCCATTTCATTTTCAACCCCCCTTTTTTCTCCTAAGAAAATAATTGTACAACAAATGAAAATTCTTGTGTTTCAGTTGATTATTTGTCATCCGATTATATTATCTACCTAATTCAATATTCTTCTTTATATAATTCAATATTTACCTTTTATTCTCCTCGTATAAGAATATAATAAGTCATATATAATTAGTAGAAAATACAAGTTACATATGAAGTGATTTTAATAACAAAAATATTAATTATAAAACTAATTAAATAAGTTGTATTTATAATAAAAATTAAAATAATTTTATTTTTGTAATCTCAGATATTCCATATATGTAAATTGCGAGTTTTTTTTTTTGTAATAATATAAGTATGTAACTAAATGTTATTAATAAATTCAATCTAAATACGAAATATAAATCATGTAAAAATAATTAATAGTATGGATTAGACATTAGTACTATTCACACGAGTTGAGAATACATCATTTGAATTTTTTATTTTAGATTTAAAACTCTATAATTTTTATAAATATTTTTTATATTTACTTTTTTAACAAATCTCATGTAATATACAAATATTAAACTAGTAATAATTAAATACTCATAAAATCAATAATTAGGCATATGTAAAAGATAAGATATAGAAAATTGTATAATAATAATATGTGGTTCTATATATTTGTTTTTGGTAAAAATGATGGCCAAATGTAATAAGATATGAAAGTTTATATAAAAAGAAATATAGTAAACATTGCATTTAGTGGTAAAATATTTTCAACGATTTCTCCTTTTTGTTTGGTAGTGTGGCAGTGAATTTCTGGTTTTAATTATGGCAATCCAGCTAATGTTTGTAAACATTTACCAAATTACCATGGACACTAACAATTATTCATCACGCAAGAAAATCATATAAGTGGATTACGACGCGTAAGAAAATCATATACTATTCCTAGTAAGCAAACATATTGACACGGACCATTGCTAATGTACAGCTGTTAAATTGGTAATACTTGAATACGAATAAAATTAATAATTATTGAGGTGTTGATTCATGCGGCGATTTCAGTTTTAATCAAAACCAGAAACTGATTTTCGGCAGTTTGGTTCAGTTTCGAATTTCAACAAACCGAAACCGTCAGTTAAAATCAATTGTTAACCGAAAAAGAAAAAAAAAAGCGGCTAAACCATCTGATTTGTGACCGTTTGGGATCAACGGCTTGGATGAAA
>BMAC01000241.1:72031-87395 GCA_014905375.1 Phtheirospermum japonicum
GTGCAGTTTTGGTCGAAAGTGGCTACTACTTTTCCTACACTTTCTAGTATTGTCAAGGAGGTTCTCACCGTTTCTATTTCAGCAGTTTTTGTTGAACAAGTTTTTAGCACGAGAGGCATTGTGTTAGATGATCGATGTTCTAAKTTATTACTTAAAYATCTTGAAAASTAAATGTTAATGAATGATTGGCTCAAAGTTGAAAAACGAGAACAAGAACTACAATTGGATGAAGGTGAAGAGGGCGACCATTACGATACCATTTCGGGAAGCAACGACAACGATAGCAACGAATGAATGAAGATGAAGTTCATCTACTATCCACATAGGTAAGTAAGGTAAGTATAAGAAATGTGTGAACTTTGATTCTCTACGAGGATACGTAGGCAAATTAATCCCAGTATTAAAAGTTAAAATTTTTAATTTTAGTTTCTAATATTATAATTAAATCAAGTCTTATTTTGAAAAAAATATTTTCTTAAACTCTTTTGTTTTTTTTCAAAACAAAAAAAAAAAATCAAACTACGCGTAACTTTGATTCCTCTACGAGGATACGTAAGCAAGTTGATTTCAATATTAAAAGTTAAAAATTTTAATTTTAACTTTTAATATTAGGATTTAAATCAAGTCCCTTTTTTAAAAGAAAGATATATTTTTTGAACTCTTTAATTAGAAAATCCAATTTTTCAAATTTTGTTTAAGTTTCTAATTTACTTTTTATTTCATTTTTCATTCATTTCTCAATCAAAACAATAAATAATATAAACGGAAAAACCACTAATTTCAAAAAAAATTAAAATAAAAAAATCGACGATTTCATAGCGAACCATAAATTGGAAAAAACCGAAACAAGTTTCCTGATGATTCGATTTGTTCTAACCGAATTCGCATGCCTAGCTAGTTAGATATATATAAGAAGTAAAATATAGAAAATTGTGTAGCAATAATAAGTGGTTATATATATTTGTTTTTTTTAAAAAATGATTAGTAAAGGTAGATTTTAAAAAGGGATAATTATTTTTTACCCTCTAAACTATCGTGTTTTTTTAGAATTTAGCATACAAATTATTATTTATGACGCACATCCATATGAATTATGCGTGACTTGCAGTTTGCCCCCTAAACCATAATTATTGTGATTTTATCCCCAATACTAAATGATGTGTCACAATCCGATTGTATTACGTCGTTATCTGGTTTTGTGCACAAAATTATAAAAAGATTTGATTTAGATGGCAAATTGTAAATAAATCATAATTTGTATGACGATTTGTCACATATAACAATTTATTTAATAAACTGTGAAAGTGATCGTAATTTTGATTGAAATTTTTTCTTTTCATTTTAAAAAACATCGCATTTAGTGGTAAAATATTTTCAACGATCTCTCCTTTTTGTTCCGTAGTGTGGCAGTGAATTTCTGGTTTTAATTATGACAATCCAGCTAATGTTTGTAAATATTTTCCAAATTATTATGCCTTGTAAAAATTAACCCTTTTCTTTTATATATACTTATATATAAAWTGAAAWATTGCTCCCCTCCATCCCTTAAATAGTACAAATACTACGGTTTGGAATTATTTTGTCAAAARAATAAAATTCAAATTTACATCCTTTACGTAAGAAAATCATATTATATTCCTATCAAGCAAATATATTGATACAGACAACAGCTAATGCGATAGTCAATTTTCATTTTTCGGTTGAAAAAAGTAGAAAAATATATCGACACAGACAAAAAAAAAAAGGTGAATATATCTACGCACCATTGCAATTTAAGCCAAAAGTGTAAGAWATTCATGCTTAATTTGTTTTAATTAAGGAAACAAACCTAATTCTGCTAATTAATTTGAGTAGCTTAATTTGGAAGATTCTTTGCTTAGTCGGATTTATTGTGAAGTCACATCATTTAGTTAGATGAGCACTAGTTTAGTGATCATTCTAGGAAAAGACCAAAATCTCATTTACATTAGTTGCTCAATTAGTTGAAGCTCTTGGTTAAAAGTAAAATAACTTTAAAGATGGATGAAAATAAAGTTTGGCCTAAAGTCCTATGCATTTTTTAAGTGATTTTTCAAGGGATAAWAATTTTAAAAATACCCTGAGTGATGGTCAGCCTAATTACCAAATAAATAAATAAATTTCTAAAATTATATGTACTCTTTCTATATTTCTATTATTAAAGTCTTTTCAAAAATAAATAAATACCATATTTGTATTTGTAATTAAATAATAATTATTTCTAGTGATGATTTTTGTAATTTACCCCTTAAATAAAATAATTAAGAAAGTCATGAGGGCTAAGTGGGGTGCATTGTAGCCTTGTATGTCCAATAAGCAAATAAATGTGCATGTGTACATTTCTATTCAAGATTTAACAACCCTATGGGTCTAAAAACATGGTTTTGTTACTCTATTGTGTATGGGTCTAAAAACATCATCAATAAGGATGTAATTTGGTGTCAATTGATCCATTAAATTGGGTCTACTAATTAGGGTTTGAGCTTCACCAAATTCCTGGATTTCCTTAAATCCTGAATATGAAATAAAAAGGTGGACAAAAGTGAATTTTTATTATTTATAGGATATGAAAAAAATATAATCATCCCATTCTATTTTACTATGCTAAAAATTAAAAATAAAAACTAAATATTATGAGTATCAATTTTCTTAAACAATAAATTCAAATACGGAATTCACGATTATCCAAAGCGTTTATTCATCATAGAATGATGGTATCAATTTTCTAAAACAATAAATTCAAATATACGGAATTAACGATTATCTTTATTTATCATAGACCGTTAAAAACACCAAAAAAAAAAACTTTTTAACCATTTTTACGAAAATCAATAAACGAATAAAGAATCATCAATTCAACCGTCCTTAATACTTTACCGCCATTTTGTTTTAGCACACTTGATTCAACACTTGATTGATTTCATCCTGAGGAGAAATACTTTACACTCTAAAATTTTTAAATATTTACCGATCTTTTTTAAATAGTTTATATAATCCAAGTCCAAGGGGTAAGGAACAAAAAATAATTCAAGGTATTATAGATAGAAAAATAATTAAAAAATAGTGAAGGATTAAATTAATATATATTTTTTTAAAATAATTGTTTTTCTTGTTCTAAATTAGAAATGGAATGAAACAATGATCGTATTTAACTAGGAAAGTTATGACTATGATTTATTTATATATTGATATATCTCATGACTATAAAATCTTTAATACATCTTTCTATAACTTTAATTACATAAGGTTTTCATGATGTGGTTGTGCAAATACATGGTAAGGTTACACATTTCTTTTTTAAAATATTAATAAACTTGGTATTTCTAAAACTATTTTGTTCAAATGTAGAATATTCTAGTAAAAAAATAATTTAATGTAGAATTTAAATAATTGTAGTCCTAGGATGAAATATAGAAGAGTTTGGTGTTGTTTACCATTATTGTAATAATAGAATGTGGAGTATGGAGGATAAAAGTTCCTTTAAATTAATCCACATTCAATATTTTGATATCATCTCAAATCTAAGAAGGAAAAATGATAAATAAATCAACAAAAAATATTGTCATCATCTAAAAATAAATAAATTAGTAACAAGAAGAAAAAAAACCAATCAAAATTGCTATCAAATAAATATTTATTTTTCGTAATCATAATTAGTAAAAGGGTAAACAACTGCATTAAAAATGAAAAAATGAAAATTACAAATAAAAATATGAGAAAAGGAAAATTAAAAATAGTACTGGTGTAATTTTTACTTAAATAATTTAATTTTTTACAGGGATCTGTTGGGCCAATTATAAGATGACTTATTCAAATATTTCATGTGCTCGGCCCCATAGGAATGGATTATCCATTCAACACACCCAACACTTTTATGGCCCATATCTTAATTAAGGACACACACAACTTTCAATCACTATCTAAATGACGTTATCAACTCAACTAATGGCCAGCAATAACACTATTCAGTCAGTGCATAATAATTGCACCCGAATTAACCACGCTTAATACAATCCCTCCAGCTAAGATGGAATTGTACAATATTTTATACAGGTTAATAAAAATAAATTAATAATTATTTGAAATAATTATATTAATAATTACTTGTACTGATACAATTTGTACTTCAACTCCAAATCTGGCCTCCACCACTGATGAATCCCATGAGCCTCCTTAAAACTCTTACAAATGCTCAAATTTACACTCAAATAAGCACAAGGTACAAGATGCACAGCCTCACTATCCTTCCCTCCAAAAATGCTACCAATTGAATGCTTTGTAGCAAGCCTCCCAATTTTCCCAGCTCCAATTGACTCCATATCCTCCCTATGCTGGAAATAACCGACGTATTCGGAACAAATCGGGTCGTCCGGGTTTATAAATAAATAAGGTATCCAGGACGATAACGCGACAAACGGGTCGTTTTCTTGGGATTTGATTGCGGTAGCTAGGCCGGCAGTTAGGACACTGTTTGCTAGCCTCAACCCGAGTTTTAGCTTCTCGTTTTTGATGCGTTCGATCGGAGGAGATGTGAACGGAGGGTTGAAGAGATAGGTTTCGAGATGAATTCCTATCTTGACCATTTCCCGCCCGATTACCTATTTTTGATCGTTCAATTTATAATATGACAAGTTCTAATTATAATCAATTTTGAATCAGTATTGAAACAATATTTTAATCGGGTCTTTTTCTTTTCGAGAATCACCTCGAAATAGGGTTTCCCGAGTCAAATTGAATGGAATAACAATTTGAGAAATTTCTCATGATTCAGAGTATCCTTTCCTATTTGATCCCTTTGAATTCGGCTTAAAAAAGTCCTAACTTGAGGAGATTTTCAAGAAAATTCAATCCGAATATTCGTATTTGACATTGAGAATTTCTAATTAAAATCTTATAACCGAATTCGAATCTTGCTGAATTTTAAACCCCGTTCCTCAATTTTAAATGAAATAAAAAACATAGAGTAACATTTTTTTGAAAAAACATAAGCAAATATTATATTTTTAGTAGTAGGCATTACCAATGCTATCGATGATCCAAGGGAATGTCCGGCTAACCAGACGTTCCCAGGGCCGACTCTGTGGACGATTTCACGAACCGATTCTAACCCAACTTGAAAACGCGTGCTATTGTGGAGATTGTTGATGATGCAATGAAGATTGAGCTTGAAATCTTGCTCTCTATTTCCGGGCTTGTTGATCGTGCCCCGAAACGCGACCACGTAATGTGGAGGCCTTGGGCCTAAATAGTTGTGATAAGGATACTGAAAATTGAACTCATAAATGGCGCCAAAATGCGAGACATCGTGATTATCTATAAGGATCTGGACTAATTTGAAATTGAAAAATTGCCACCACGGTGGAGCCAGAGCTTGAGGGCCTTGGCGGTTTTGTCGCCTATCGCGTTCGAGCGTGTAGACGCCCTGAACTAGGCTGGCGGCGATCGACCGTTTGTGATGTGAGTTGCTCCTGGAAATAAGTTGTAAAAGTGCGTTACTAACAAATAATGAAAATTCCAATAGAGAATGTGATAACAAGGTTTTGGATCCGATTAAATCAGAATTAGAAGTTGACATTTGAATACACTAATTGAATTTAAATTTGAATTTTGTAAGGGATTTGCGTGTGTAATGTGTAGTTGCATAGAATGTGATCTCACCAATCAATAGCGGTTAGAAATGTTGGTCCGGTGAGGTTGAAAATTTCCCTCTCAGAAGCCATTGCTGGATTTTCCTTTAAAAACTACAAAAAAAAAAAAAAAAAAGGTTGTAATTAGATAAACAAAAGGTTGTTAATTAATTTATTTTTTATGCTTGCTTAAATTTTATGTGTCCGATCCATCTTTTAACCTAGTTTTTTTCTTCAAGATCTATCTTGTTTGACAACCTAAAAACAAGCATTGGCCATTGAAATGTAAAACTCATTCATCTCATGTTTCTATAAATTTCATTAGCCAAACACAAGCACACACACCCAAAAAAAAAAAAAGAAATTCAAATGCTTCACATTAATCAGAAATTAATTTCTCAAGTCCCATAAACTTACCTCAAAGGTCAAAGCCATCTACATCACATTATCAAGAAAATTGAACTCAAGTTCATAGCTTTATTCACTTTTTAGATGTACACTTCAAAAAGTCAATGGGCGTTGAAGTTTTAAACCCAATATTCGTTTACATTAAAAAATATGGGAACTTGCAATAATTTATAATTTTCAAGATTTAAAATAGTACTACTATGCCCTGATGGACTTTTTAACAATGAAAGCAATAAGCAAAAAATATGTAGGTAGAAATTTCCTGGAAAATGAATTGGAATTGCATTTGATTTGTTAGAATTACTAAGAAGCAATTTCATAGGGTTTTATTTTGTCTTAGTCAATATTTATAAGTTTTATTTATGAATGCGAATGTTATTGTGTGGTGAATTTTTAGAATTTTTTTTCAAATATTTCGATGAATCTATAAAAGGGGAGGAAAGCACGTTGCAATTCTCTTTGACTCACCAATGTATATAAATTCAAGAACACTCACAAAATAATTTATAGTTTGTGGACATAAGAGATTTCTGACTAAACTTTACAAATTATTGCCAATAGATTTTTAAAAAAATTATATCGACAAATCATCAATAATTTATTGACAAAAAAATATAATAATTTAATCAATATTTTACAATTCTCTTTATATTAATTGCGATAATTTCTTCTAGGTAAACGAAACACACTTAAGAAAAATAATTGGTGTTATAATTATGGTTGTCAAATGACCATAATATATTTTTATTTAAAATAATTAAAAGTGTGAAATACTAAAGGTAATAGTAAAAGTAGTAAAGTAATATTTAATTCTTATTGGGAACGTAAAAAGTAACGATAATTATCTTTTGAAACTGTAGATGCGGCAGATGGAACGAAAAAAATAAAAATTCAAATTGCTATGGATATAACGGCGGTTCTTCTATAGAACCAAATAGGGCTTCATTATGGAGCCCTATAAATGACATGACATTTATTTGAGCTCTTAATCATTTTTTTCTTTTTATTTTTTATTTCTTTTTTGATAAATGCACGGTAGAGTGAATGTCACATGTTATATAGGGTTCCGTAATGAAGCCCTATCTGGTTCTTTAACGGAGGGAGTAACTTATAACTAATTTTAAAATGTTTGGTAAATCAGCTGATAGAGAAAATAATATACACGACAAGTAAGAAAATATATAACAATAATAATAATAATTAAAGTTCTAATAAAATATAAAGTTTTTCTTAAAAATATTTAAAAAATATAAAGCATGATAACAATTATATAGTAAATAAAAATAATATTTATGTAATCCGTAAAATGATACAAAATATTTTAAAAAAAATTATAAAATATATTTATTCCCAAGTTTTGAGAGTTGATTATGAGTAGTTACCAAATGGATTAAAAGAGCTTATGACAATTTTTATTTTTTATAAAATTAATATAATATTTATGTTGAAATACATGTTTGTGGACAAAAATAAATCCATTTCGAAAAATCGACTTTTTAATAAGTGTTTATTAAAAAGATTATAGACATGTGTCATTCTGTGTATCAATTTTAATTTGGGCTTTAGTTTTTCCTTTTCTATTTTATTTTCTTTCGTTTTGTAATGTAATCACCTATTTTAAATTTAGGGAAAATTCTCATTTGGTGACCAATCCAAATATCCGTCTACCATTTAATCTTTCTAATTTGTTTTGTGCCATATATAGGCCAATTCGATATTATTAATTAATAAATTATAATTAGGAATTGACCATCTCATCCCTAAATAAAATCACGACACCTCTTCACTCAACCGAATACCAAATTTTCGGTTTTGCGTACATGGAAAATGGAGAATGATTAATCTGATAATTGCGTTCCATATTTATTTTCCATCCCGATTCATGGAAGTCTGGTTTTCATCATCCACTATTAATTTTTCTTTGATCCTCTGGTGTGAATTTCTACTAATTTAACGGGTTAAGAATTTCATACTAGTAATTTTACTGATGTGAATGAATATGATTGAGATTTATTTCATAAAATTTAATTCCATACTCCCTTCTTATAGATTTTCATACTTATTATTTTTTGTTGTTAGCGGGCATGATTGAATTTCTTACATATTATTTTTAA
The DNA here is from genome assembly GCA_014905375.1 of Phtheirospermum japonicum. Classification (NCBI taxonomy): domain Eukaryota; kingdom Viridiplantae; phylum Streptophyta; class Magnoliopsida; order Lamiales; family Orobanchaceae; genus Phtheirospermum; species Phtheirospermum japonicum. The sequence goes on from BMAC01000241.1 coordinate 80,199, forward strand.
GAATTTCATACTTGTTTTTATGAATTTTTAGAATTTCATAATTTCATAAAATTGTGCGGGGATGAGATTTTATGAAATTCTAAAAATTTATAGAAAGAAGTATGAAATTCTTTCAAAGTGAGTATGAAAATTTATAAGAAAAGAGTATGAAATTCTATAAAGAGTGTTTCCAAATTAGTATGAAATTCTTAAATCAAGATAAAACCAATTAAATCCCGTTAAACTAGTATGAAATTCTAATAGACTTTCCTAAATAAATTAATAATGAGAAAAGTATGAAATTTGAACTGCGGAATCAGAGAAATCATCTTGACTATTTGATAAGGATTAAGAGCGATTTGATAAGGATTAAGAGCGAGATATGATTAAGAGCGAGATTTGGAGATGGAAATAGAAAAACCGTACAAGTAGAAGAAGAGTGCTGAGTTTAATTACGGGGTAAATTAGGTATGTGTATCATAGGAAATAAATATATAAAATATGAAATATTGTTTGGATTTAATGGAATACAGATATTTTCTTATGGCCTAAATGGTCAAAGCCCCTTAAATTTATGCTATATTTTTAATTATACAGAAAAATCTCCAAACTTAAGATGAACCTTTATTTTAATTTTATAATATATTTTTAATCAAATGGATAAAACTTGAAAATGAAGATGAATTATTAATTAAATAAAAATGATGGTAATTAAAGCATAATTATTTAAAGTAAAAAGGGGTTATTGATATAATTTCCGCAAAATTAAGTCGTTCTAGAATATTCGTGGAGCTTCTAATTCATCACTCAGCCTTCCAAAATCCCCAATATTAGTTGGTCTTCTAAATTTTCTCACGATTTTTCCAAAACCCTCGGAGCAAAGTTTGATCTGAACCCTAATATCGAACTTCAATCTCGAATTGAACCTAATGGCGATACTCTCCGATTACGAAGAAGAGGACCACAAGAAGCCGACGACATCAGCGCCGCCGGCGAGGAAGCCGTTTACCGCCGCGCTGTATCCGTCCGATCCGCTAGGGTTTCTGGAGAAGGTTTTCGAGTTCGTCGCGAGGGAGAGCGATCTGTTCAAGAGCGACTCACTGATGAACGATATCAATGCGGTGGTGAGGATGGTGAAGGATAAAGTGGAGACGGAGGATAAGAGGAGGAAAGATGTGAAGATCGAAGGGAACGGCAAGGCGGAGAAGAAGATTAAGGAGGAGGTGGCGGCGGCGGCGCCGGTGAAAAAGGAAGAGGCGAGGAAAGCGCCGGTGAAGAAGGAAGAGGCGAAGAAAGCGCCGGTGAAGAAGGAAGAGTTGAAGGAGGAGGTTAAAGATAGCGAGAGTAAAGTGGAAGAAAAGAAGGATGGGCGTCGAGGTATAATTTATTTGATTTGGTTTGTTTATTTTTAATTCTCGGGTAGCGTTTTTGATTTGTTTTTTAATATCTGTGGTTAGTATCTTATTTACATGTATTTTAGGTGCTGTTTGTGTTTGTGTTTGTGTTTGTGTAATTGAGGTGCTGATATTCTTGTTGCTTCCAAATGATTTGAAGATCTTGTGATATTTTTAGGTTCTTATGTATCTGCAATGGAGACTCGGACTTCGTAATCCTGGAAATGTATTGATAACAAATTGTGTATATAATCCTGCATAGTCTTGAATGCTATCACATTTCGTAATCTTGGAATGTATGAATGATTTATATGAACAGAAAGTGGAATAACACTGGTGTTGCGTATACTCTTTTGTAGAAGCTCTTTGTATAGTTGTGCATGTAAATTTTTTTGAGAAGAAAGCGAATTAACCTTTTTCAGTCTGGAAGTTGAATTAAGCTTGAGATGGTACACCGTATTCCAACTAGCTAATTGTATATATCCGGAAATTTGAAGGGAGATGGTTTTTTTTACTGATTTTAATCTGCATTCATTTTTCCTTTTTTTCAGAATTTAATGTTGGCATAATCTTATTGATATTTGAGTGCTAACAGCTTTATGCATATTTATATCTGAGCAGCTCCTAACAAAGGCAATGGGCTTGATATGGATAACTACTCGTGGGGCCAATCTATACAAGAAGTTACCATCACGGTTCCTGTTCCTCCTGGGACAAAGTCAAGAGCCATAGCATGTGAAATAAAGAAGAATCGTATCAGTGTTGGGCTCAAGGGTCAGCCACCTATTCTTGATGTAAGTATTGTCTGCTGTTGGTGTTACTTAATCCTTTGATCATAGTAGTTTGTGTTAAAATACTTGTTTATGTTTTAAAGTATCTGTTCAAATTACTGAGCACTTTTTTTTTTGTATTTGCAGGGGGAACTTTTCCGTCCTATTAAGGTTGATGATTGTTTCTGGAGTTTAGGTATATTGGTTTCCTGTTATGTTCTTTGCTCTGTTTCTTACTTGTTTGTATGTTAATGTATAGTGGTTGTGAAACATTTACCAACCAATAAATTTAATGTACTGCAGAGGACCAGAAATCTATCTCCATTCTCCTGACAAAGCAAGACCAGATGGAATGGTGGAAGTACATTGTGAAGGGTGAGCCGCAGATAGACACACAGCAAGTCGAACCTGAAAGCAGTAGGTTGGGTGATCTGGACCCTGAAACACGATCAACTGTTGAAAAAATGATGGTGAGCTTTTAACTTTTTCCTGTATAATACTTTATATGGTTTAATGGGCCCCTTTATTCAAGACTATGTTTGTTTGTAATTTGAGCTGCATCTTTATTCGCTCCCCTAGTACTTTAGTAACTTTGGCATAATCTTTTAGTGTTAGTTACGAAAACTATTCTTGTGGTTTAGTTTAATTAAAAAAAAAAAAAGTAATATCCTTCTCCATTTGTTTCTATTTTTTTTTTTATTTACCCGATATTGCTGTGTGCATGTATGCCTTTTGGTTTATCATTAAGTTTTACGTAAATTGTTTTCTCACTGTTTCTAAACCATGGGCTGTTTTCTTGTGATTTGAAAATGGCCACAGTTTGACCAAAGGCAGAAACAAAGGGGTCTTCCAACAAGTGATGAGATGCAGAAGCAAGAGCTGATGAAGAAGTTTATGGCTGAGGTAAAACGCTAAATGGCCTTTCCTCGTGCCTTGTACATATATTTGTCTCGGTTTGGATATTTCAGAGCTTATAAGCCTTCCAAAGTGTTTGATTTTTTATTTTAATTTATAAGCCCCTAAAATAAAATATTAGGTTTTTTTAAGCAACAAGAGTTTACTTTGATTTTTTTTTAATTTAAATTATGACTTTTAATTATTGAACTGTCATTACTACTAACATCAAAAAACAAGGTCTTGATTAGTTACTGATTGGAATTTGTATTATTTTTGCAGCATCCTGAAATGGACTTTTCAAGGGCCAAGATGGTCTAGGGTCTCTGACTTCTAAATCCAGTACATAGGCGGATCAAAGCAAACAGGTGGACAGAAATTTGCTTATAGTTGCTTTGTGATTGAGTTTTGGTGGTCTTCATTTTGAATATTGGCACATTTGCTGGGCACAAGATGGGTTTTCTTTAATTTTCGTTAAACCTATGTTCGTCTATTTGAAGCCAAATGATAGCGTATCTCGTCTTGACTATTGAGACTTCTTATTTTGGAAGAATGAGATTTTATTTTGAAGGTAAATTAGGATCTACTTCTTATTTGGGAGTATTCTTTTTAATCTTTTTTTCCCCCCCACAATTTTGCCAATCTCTCAAACAATTTTTCTCGAAGATTTTTTTTAGAGCTCAACCATTGTTGAATTAGCTGTCTTGCTTCAGGTGCTTTGTCAGGTATATTTACTGGTAGCCCAAATTAGAGACTGATTCAGGCCCGTTTATGTGCAGGCTAGGTGTTTTGGTTTACATTTTGTTTTAGGTTGTGGTTATTTGTGAATTGCATACAAAATTAACTTCATAGAATAATGTTTATTAATAAACTAACTAGATATAATTAGGAAAAAAACCCAAATTAAAAAAAATAGTTGTATTACTTTAGTGCTTCATGTTTTGGTGATCATTGAATTTTCCTTTTTCAGTGATTTATATATGATTGTTGAAAGTATCATGAATATATGAATATAGTTGTTCTTAAATCAATATGTATGTAATTAATTACGTCGCTATATTTTACCCTAAAACTGCTGAAAATAAAATAAAATACTAATAAATACAAACCTTCAATTTCCAAGTTGCTTTCCCCAAAAAGGAACGTCGAGCCTCTTTTGCTAATGTTGTCCATTTGTGCGCGAGAACTTTCTACAAGAAATTCAATTTCAAAGGTATTATTATTATTATTATTATTATTATTAATGAATTTAATTTAAATGTTAAATTATAAAATATATAATTATTGCAAATATTTTTTATATTTATCTTTTTTATAAATCTTAATCTTGTGTAATATACGTGTTAAACTAGTTACTAGTTATAATTATTAGAGATACTCTTTCTCCACAATTATATTAAAAAACAAAACGCTACAAAATAGTAAATAGTAGTGTAATACTACTAATCATATGCATAAAACTAGTGTGGGCTAATTCTCAGTTTTGCACAGCTTGGTTTAGTTAGATTTGCCAGTTATTCACGCATATAAGTCATTATCTACATCGCTATATTTGTCCATGATCATCTTTGTTCTTTTGCATCTAGAAATTAACAAGTGCCCTTGGGATATTGTCTTGTTGTGGCCCTCTTAGAGTGTTAGGTCCCATGAAAAGAAATTAAAATAACTTCCCATGTGTTCGGAAAAAAAAAAATAATAAATAAAAGGAATGCACTAGACTAGAAGAAGAAATTCCACTTCAGCCATTTTTCCCTTTTAATAATGTTTTCTTTCTCATTTTTTATTTCTGCAAAATATATTTAATATCTTCCAAGTGGGATGACCAAAATTTGTGACTAAATTCACTTCTTCATCACCATAAGATCCAATTTTGTCATTTTCCTTTTTTTTTTTTGGCAATTGCACACTCAAACAACTATGACAAATTGATTTTTAAAAGTCATCGGTGAGGACTGTGACAAAATATGACACATTATTACATGAAAACACATTTGGTTTGTGTTGTTGCCGTTGTGTCTTTTTCTTTTTCTTTTTCTTGATTCATCATTAAAATCATGCATGGTAGTTACCAAAGTGACCACGGCTGTATTATAATTGCACCCTTCATAAATGTTATGAATAAATGGACCCAACTATAGCACTTCTCATATTCATGTCTGGTTGATAAATAATGAATAGTGTTTGGTGGATCAAATATCAAATAGTTTTGGTGCATATATGTAGGAATGTCAATGGGCTGAGTTTAAATTCAAACACAGAATATAGTTTTCTTATAGTGTTCATTATGTTTTACTATAACCAAGTCTGTCTAGAGTGGGGTGTTCAACTGGTCCAGATCGGATCGAAATTTACGGTTTCAATTCGGACCGGTAGATCGAATTTTCGAAAACTCTTGGACAGGAGATCGCACTGAACCGGGATCAGAAATTCCGGTTCAATTCCGGTTCGATCCGGTTAAACCGGTTTGTGCCGTTTTTATTATTTTTATTTTAACAAACTAGTTTTATATAATTTGATTTTAAAAATTATGGGAGGCTTTAAATTAATATGATCAAATAGTAAATGGTAGCAAACATATTTTTTAGTATTACTATTAATGTTATAATATAATTATAAACAATAGTATATAACATTACATACACTAAACATTTAATTGTACCTTAAATAAACAATTACACTATAATATATAATTAAAAACAACTTATTCTCTTAATTTATATGGACAATATGAACAACTAACAATATTTTTTTCTTTAAAAGTGAAATGAATAAAAAAAATTAAAGAAAAAAAAGGAAAATCAGTCCAATTCCGGTCCGAAACGGAAAGTTACGGGTTTGGATCGGACCGGAACCCGGAAAGCCCCATTTTTAAAGACCGTAGATCGGACCGGATTATCACCGGTCCGGTCCGATGGACTGTTTTTACACACCCCTATTCTAGACTATCATTCATTGTGATTTTGAATTTCAATATTTAGAATTTGGGGTATTCAGAATTACGTGAATAGTTAGAGTTTTTCTTTTGTTTTGGGATTCAAAATCTTTTACTTTCTACTGCAAATATCAAATTATGTCTAAAAAGTGGATGATAATGTATTACATTGTATTTGATGTCAAATCATATTTAAAAATTAAATAATTTTGTATTATTATTTTGTATTTAGTATTATTTAATTATAAAAAAATTGTTGATTGAATATATGATTGTTGAGTTTTATATTAAACAAGTATTCGATATTTAAAATATCGAATTTAAAATGCTAGTGCAAATATTCCGTAGTGAAAGGTTCATCATAAATTGTTATTGTGTAGCTTTTCATCATTATTTCCTATTTATTCTTCTTCTTTTTCCTCATTTATAGATTCCTAATGTGGGAATTTAAGGTTGTAATTACTGTCTCATGAGCCATTCCAAAATACACATCTCCTAGACATCATTCAATCACTCTAAAGTGGGCATTTTTATACTCCACTTCTACTAAAAGCTTAGTTGAAATTCTATGTACCTTTATTTCCCCATACTTTATATTCCCATCACTTTCACATTATTAATTAATATTTGACAATGAGGTTGTTTATTATAATACACTTATGACTTAAGTGGAATAACTTAATTAATTAGTGGGGTTCCTTAGTCATGATTAAAGTTTCTTGAGTTCTTCCAATGAACAACAAGGTCATATTCAATTAATTTTTACTTTTAAAAAATATTTTACTATTTCATTTTCGTCCGTACTATAGAGATAGTGCAGTTATCATATTTAATATATCATTAATTTTTCATTTCCACACACTCTTAATTAATATTTTTAAAATATTAGTTTTCTACCTCGTAAATTGAAAATTGATGATTACAATACAAAATCTTACTATTCCAATAACAAATATACTAATTTCAACACTGATTTCTATGAGTATTAATTGACATTAATAAATTTAAGAATGGTATAATTGAAAAATACTAATTAAATTAATGACTTAATTATATAAACTACCAATTTTTAAATTTGTGTGAAACCAACCGTAAAACCATCAAATTAGGACGAAGAGTATAAGACTTCTTATTTTTTTGCCTTTTCCTTTTGTGCTTGTATATTTCTCACATTCACACCATTCATCTTTATTGGTTATTTATATCCAACATTAAAAAACACACACCC
>BMAC01000241.1:88885-147093 GCA_014905375.1 Phtheirospermum japonicum
AATCACTTATATGTTATTTTGATTTTCATTTTGAGTTATTTTTTAAATTTTTTTTGTTATTTTTTTTTTTCATTTCGAATCCAACATATCAAATTCGTCACGTTTTCTCAAAAATAAATTGATCACTTTATTTAATTAAATTATACAAAAATTTAAAATACAATATAATTTGATATTACTTTTATTGTCTATCAACGTGTTGTTTATAAAATATTATTACGATTCAACACTTTTTTATTTGAGTTGATCTCATAAAATAATGTATTTTGTTAATATCTCAGAAACCGCGTAAACAAATACAAGTGCAAACCCAACACTAAGTGGAATAAATACTATGACATCAACAACAATAGATTTGGAAAAAGATCAACTAATTCGAAAATAAAAAAAGGGGAAGACCGCCTCTGAAAGCAAATGTTGCTAAACACATTAATTTAGAAAGCATTCATGTCATACTTAATTTCAATTGAAATTCAAAATTAAATTTATTCTGTTAGGTATGCATTTATATTTTACATACTAACCCCTTCAACATCATTTTAATATTTATATTTTATTAATACTTACACTATCATTTGCTCATTGTGCGGAGAAAAAAATTATTTTCACATGAAATTGTAGACCTACAATCCATGCTAAACAGTGAAAACAATTAAAAAAAAAACATGTAAGAGAGAATAAAAGTCACATAGGATTATTTTTCCATTTTTAAATTATATAAGAATTTACTTAATATAATTAGGATAAATACCCTAATTAATATTAAAAATAACAAGATCATATACATTAATTATTCTGATTTTTATTGTGAGGTTTTTATATTTTTTTGTTATTATTATTTTTATTGTGGCGAGCATATATCCACAATTTGGAAAAACTGCTGAATGTTTCGCTTATTTGGAGGGTCGGGCTATTCTTTCCCCAACACTTGATGTCGTCGATTTGATTAATAAATATATGATGTCATAAAATTAAAGGGGGAATGTGAAGTATATCTTAGCTCTGATAATGCATGCAAATCTGACTCAAACATTGACATATTGTAGGACGTTTACTCACTAGAATTTCTAAATACCATTAAATGTTATGGATTGCCTCTATGAGCTAAAACTAAAAAATTAGAATTCCACTCATGTTGTTGAGAAATATCGATCATTCCCTTGTGTTGTGTAATGTTAGTTGTTTACTTGACGATCATATTGTATAGGCTATTATTTCTCAAGGAAGCAATGCAAGTGAATTGTTGTTAATCCTTAGAATGACTGTCACACCATCCAATTTCGAGGTTCCCTTTCAAGTTCCAACGATGACAATTTCCTCTGATCGTGTCATATGCTATGATGATCAACAAAATTCAAGTACAATATCTCTCTCACGTTGGAATTTTCCTGAAGAAGCCTGTTTTCAGCCATGGTCAGTTATACGTTGCTATATCAAGGGTGACCAATCGTATAAGTTTACAAATATTGATCGACGATGATGAGAATAAACATGTTAACAAAACTACAAATGTTGTGTATAAGGAAATTTATCATAATTTGTAAAGTATATTCCGTCTAATAACAATCCTTTTATGAATTAGGTTATATCATTTTGAATACTATTCGATCTTTAAATAATATTTAGATGATTTATATATAGGGAGCAGTTATGGTAAAACCATCTCTGGTGTGAGAACCAGTGATGGTTCTTAACGAAATATACATACACACAGAGAGATATATATAATTTAAGTATACATATATACAATTACTTATTTAAATATTTTAGTACATTTTAAATAATTCTTTTTATTTTAAATAAAATAAAATAAAAAATTATCGTGCAACGCACGGGTACAATACTAATAATTTTAGGAAGGGGTATTACTTATGTCAATTTTGTGGGCTTTAAAGAGTATAATATTATACGTGTCACATGGTGTATGGATTAAGTATTTTTCTTAAATTTATGTTAATAATTAAGGTATATATAAATTTGATTAATATATTCTTAATTAATTAATAATATTTCTAATTATACTCTTTTATCTCTTTTTTCATAATTATCTTATTATCATAAATTTATTTTGTTTCTTTACACGAGTGGGGTTATATTTGGAAAAAATAGTAAAATTTTAAAGGATAATTAATTTTAAAAAATAAAACTTAAAATGAATCAGAGTGAGTGTATATTAACATATTATTACATGTCGCGTGCACATAACAACATTAAATTTACACATAGCATTAACACAGTGCCGTGAAATTTCTATAAATTAATAGTATTGGGGTCGCTATAATTTATTAATTTATCAAGATATACTAAATAATCGAACTAATTTAACAAATGAGCAACACTCTTGTTAGACCGAACTAACGGATCATCCGTTAGACCAAAATTTCATATCAATACATTATAGTGCAAAAACTAATACATTATAATAAAAAAGCTAATACAACATAGTACAAAAACATTACAGTACAAAACCAATACATCATATCACAAAAATACTTTACAGTACAAAAATCAATACATCACAGTACAAAAACTAATACATTATAGTATCGAATCAGATGGCCTAACAGATCACGACCCGTTACTTGCCCTAACAAATTACTCCCAAATTGGAATTGGGAAAAGTTATTATTTAAGCGGAATTATTGATTAATTGAGTATTAAATTATCAAAATTTTACTATACATTAAAAGAGTAGGTCTCTCAAGATACTTGTACCTTAATTGGCTACCCAATAATGGAAACATGTGCAATTATTACTCAATGATGAATAGAAATCTTAGTGAATATAGATTATAAAAATAAAAAAATAGATTAAGAAAGTTATTAGTGAAAAAGATTGGACGTAAAACATGTCCCCAGCTTGATTAAAAGAGCCAAATCTAGAGCCGTGGTACCACCTTATTATACATCACCATTTGGAGAAGCAAAGCTATTATTGGAATTTGTACTTTTATGTTAGGCATGATATGACATTAACAAGAAAAAATAAAGTGGGAGTATATAAAAATATGAATCATGTGTGACCACATTTGGACCAGTTCAATGGACGAACTACACTAAACCTCGGACAAAATTTAGGCCAACATCCGACCCATATGATCACCTCACTTTTTTTTTTTTGTTGCCTAAATTTTGTCCGAGGTTTAGTGTATTTTACTGCAATAATTTTATTTTATAAAAAATAAATGGCTACCTATGTAAAAGAAAAAGAATGAATTCTGGTCGCACTTACCTGAAATTCTGGTAAGTTTATACCATGCTACATTTATGGTAAATTTACTAATATCCATGTGATATACCTGATAAATGACAAAACTAGTTTTGGAGGTAGTTTAATTGAATATATAAACTTTTCAAGTTTTCTCGGTAAAATATTGTTTTTTTTTTAGTGTTATAATTAATTGTGTATCAAAAATTGTTTGGTCATTTTTTGGGAAAGAACAAATATGATAAAAAGAAAAAAAGAAAAAACCAAAAAAAGAAAAGAAAAGAAGCTATTGATAGTTTATAAGCTCATAAAAAAAGCATAAAACCCACTCAAACTTGCTTGTTAATACTAATCTAAGGAAACTGATAAAACTTGTAGAAGATGATGAAAATATACTTTTGTATTTCTGAAAACTTGAACTGTGATTCTCTGACTTGTTCATTATATATACATACATACCACATGGTTAGGATGTTTAGGATGGTGGCTAAGTATAAAATTAGAAGGTCTATGATTTTAAAAATAAGTCTCAGTTTTACGATAATGTTATTCAATGTTAACCAACACTGATTATCAACATCGACCAGAGTAAAGTAAAAATATGCAGCGGAATTAAACGATAAGATCACGATAGAACAAATTCAGTTTACAAGTAAAATACTTGTGAACTTGGGTGTACAAACCCGAAAACTATATTACTTTCTTGCTTACGTTCAATACAAAAATATAAAGTAATATATGAAAACTAAATATCAATAAACTTGATACTAAATACTTGTTGACGGAATGACAAGATCTTCTCCGTTGGTCACACAACTTCGAAGAGCTTGTTAATCTCGATCAATGGCTCCAAGTAGTTCTTCGTATTCTTCCTTGCTTTGCCGTGCGTCTTGCGTCGTCCTTCTCTTCTCAAAATCCCGTGCTTAAAAACCCGTGTACAAGCTTTAGGATTTTTTGTCTTAAATAGACAATCCTAGAATCCTAAACTTGGTAAATACCTAAAAACATATCCTAATCACAATTTAGGAATAACTAAAGTCTTGTACATAAAATAGGAAACACAATATACTCCTAAATCTAGTTTCCTAACTTATTTTGTGCCCAAGAAAGACAAATAACAGAATATGAATTATTGCCAATAATAAATTCCTCAACAATAAGCTAGCTAACTATAATCTCTTAATTATTAGCTAATTAACTCCAACTAATTTAACTAATAACTTTATAGTTGACTTGTTGAAAAAGACTGTTTTATCCTTAACACTCCTTCTTCAATTCAGAGCTGGTATTGTAGTGGTAGTTTGACCAAGTGGTAACTTGCTGCATAGAGTTTGGAATCGAGTGGAGTTGAGAGGCTTGGTAAATAAGTCAATAGGTTCTTGCTCTGTTGGAACATATTTGACCTCAAGTTGAGTTGCCAACACTTTTTCCCTTATAAAATGTATATCAATTTCAATATATTTTACGGGAGCATGAAATACTAGATTCGATGCAAGAGTTGCTGCACTTTGATTATTACACCATATGATGTGAGAAGACTGAATTGCTAAACCTAGCTCAGTGAACAAAGTCTTCATCCAGATGAGATCAGAGGTTGTATCTGTTAATGCCCTATATTCTGATTGTGCACTTGATCTGGACACAAAATGCTGCTTCTTGGAACTCTATGTTAGAATATTCTTGTCAAACATCACACAATGACCACCAGTACTTCGTATGTCATCAAGGTTGCTTGCCCAATCACCATCAGAAAACCTTCAAGAGAAAACATGGAGACTAAAGTGAAGTGAATTCCAGTAGCAAAGGATCCTTTTAGATATCTCAATAGATGTTTGCATGCTATCAAGTGATTTTGGGTAGAGCGTGTAGAAAATGAGATAATTTGTTTACTGCAAAATAATATGTCATGCCTTGTGAGGGTGAGATACTGTAGAGAGCCAATGATACTTTTATAGAGGGTTTGGTTCTAAAAGGGAGCATTATCTTTGAGATGTAGCTTGTGTGATGGAGAGATAGGAGTAGAACTAGGCTTGCGTGTACTAGGTGAGTGTTGACTAATAAATCATGCAAACACTTGGTTTGTGTGAGAGTGAGGTAATTTTCGGATCTGCATGCCTCTGTTCCCAAGAAATAGTTAGCTTCTCCTTGGGTATTGAGAGAAAACTTGGCACCTAGAAGCTCTGTTCCCAAGAAATAGTTAGCTTCTCCTTGGGTATTGAGAGAAAACTTGGCACCTAGAAGCTTGATAACCTGAGTTATGGCTGATGAGTCCCCTCTAGTGATGAGAATATCATCAACATAGACTAGAACAAGTAATAATTTTCCATTTTTTTGTTGAAAAACAAGGAAGAGTACGATTTTGAAATCTGAAAACCAATTAACAAGAGGAGCTATTTTAACTTGGTGAACCATGATCTTGGGGCCTGTTTGAGTCTATAAAGAGTTTTGTTGAGTTTGCACACTACTGTAGGACTCGTTGGACTCACAAACCCTTCCGGTTGATACATATACACATCCCCAGTTGAGTCTCCATGCAAGATGATGATGTTAATTTGCTGAATAGACCAAATTCCAGTGATTGCAAGTAAAAAAAAAGAAAAAAGTCTAATTGTACATGTCTTTATAACTGGGATGAAGGTGTCCAGTGAATCAATACCAGCCTATTGTTCAAAACCTTTAGCAACTAATCTAGCTTTGAACTTATTTACAGAGCCATTAGTCTTCTATTTTATTTTGAAGATCCATTTATTTGTGATGATGTGAAGTTTGGAGCTGAATGGTACAAGTGTCCGGGTATGACTTGATATGGGAGCATTTATTTCATTCCGCATAGCTTATTTATATTTGAGATCAGAGAGAGCTTGTGTGACATTGAATGGATCTAAGGATGAAGGAGATGTTTGTGATGATAGAGCTTTTGGTTTGTAGATGCCAACCTTTGATCTGGTTACCATGGGATCACTGGTTTGAGGATTGGAAGGGTAAATATTAGGTTGAGGTGGTGGTGATGGAGGAGGAAGAGGTAGGACAACGGTGATGTGGATGCCTCAAGGAGGCTGAGCTAATGATTGATGAGTGATGATTTGGGAATGGAGAGGTTATATTATATGGTTGATGAGATGATTGAGATGTACTGTGTGAGGATTGAGCTAGAATTGATGGTTCAGATTGACAGGGGAATGGGAAAAAGGGAAGATATGAGGTGTAACTGAACTGGTTTCAGGATATGTGGTTGTGAATAACTAAGAATATGGGACTCATTCTCATTGAACTCACCATAGGAGATATATATATATCATACCTAATGGGATTAAGCATTTGTAAGCCTTGTGAATAGGCCTGTAACCTAAGAAGATACACTTGGATGACCCAACATTAAAGCTTGTTGTTGTTATATGGCGAAGATATGGAAATCAGGTGCATCCTAACACTTTGGGATACGTGTAGTCTAGTAATGAGGTAAAAAGCTTATGATAAGGAGACTGAGAGTTTAGGATAGGGGCAGGATGTTATTTATCACATAGACAACAATTAAAGGTATCCACTAGTATTGAGAGGAATTGGGGATTGAGCAAAAAATGACAAACCTATTTCCACAATGTGCAGGTGTTTCTTTCAGCCTTACGATTTTGTTGACGTGTGAGAGGACATGGGTGTTGAAATCCGATTCCTAACTTGGACAACAGTGGAGCTAGGGTTTTGTACTCACCGCCCCTGTCACTTTGAACACACTTTAGAGTTGTGCCAAATCGCTTTTCTATGAAGGTGTTAAAATACTGAAGGTTTCTGATTTATGTTTGAGTGGAATAATTCAAGTATATCTTGTGTAATGATAATAAAATGTATGTAATATGTAAAACCATCAACAAATTGAACATGAGAAGGACCCCATACATATGTGTGTGTAAATTGAAAAGGTGCACTAGTAACTGTATGCTGAGTAACGAAATGCTTTTGATGCAGCTTGTTAAGCTTATAGACATCACATAAATCTACAATATTGAAAGCTACAGATACTCGAACATTTTCTAGTACTGTTTTTAAAACTGAAATATAGGGATGACCTAATTTTCTATGTCAAGTATTGTCATCCTTGCTGAAAACTTGAGAATGATATGTAACTTGTGAGAATCTTTTTTGAGTGTCTTGGGTGTGGTAAGGAAGATAGATCCAGCTGAATTCATCTTCTTCAAGTTTTATGAGAAGCAATACTTATATGAGCATGACATATTCGTACTAAATACTTATTGTAGTATTCGATTTTTATTGAAAACTTTGTAAACTATATTTGCAAGTTCCTATAAACTTTCTAATTAAAAAGATATGAAATTGTTTTTACAACTTAAAACCTTAGATATTGTAAAAATTACTAAAAAAAACTTTACTCTCATGAAATTATCAACATCAATCCAACATGAAAACTCCTTTGGTAAATTAAATAATTATCTTTTTTGCTTGATTATACTTAAATCCTAAATCTCTAAGTAAGTACCCCTAAAGAAGGTAATTTACATCACACACTCAATTTTATTATCACCCACCACGTGTATAGTATCACACAATTCTTACATATTAACCATTGTACGGTGAATATAGAAGAGATTATGATGAATATGAACTTATATTTCATATTTATTGTCACCACTTGTATATTCATAATATACAACTTGTATATTGATCACACGTGATGAATATGCAAAAAATATGTGATGGATATGAATTTATAGTTTTATATTTATAGTTTTACATTCATCACCCATGTTCACTTGTATATTCATCATTATCACACTGCAATTATGTATTTGTCTAGGTTTATGATGCATCATGCACACAAGTTCATGATATTCTAACTCATTAATGAGTTAATTCCCACCCGACTATATTCAATTCAAATTTAATCGTATAATTCTCAACTGAATATATAAATACAATTTTGTGTTTTATCTTTAATTTGGACTAAACGATAATAAAGAAATATGTTGAATTATTTGTCCTACAAAATATAAACTTTGAACTTTTTACAGGACCCTTAAATATTTTTTAAACTATGATATCATCAAAGCATATAAAATAATTAAAAATAATAAGATCATAAAAACATTCTTACAATAAATAAAATAACAGAAAACACCTCATTTGCCGTCCAGACACATTCAGACATTTCCCACTCTCATATGCTAGCGAAACACCTCATTTTATTATTTTATAACACGTAAGTTGGGATAAAAAAAAAAACCTGTATTATATGCAAATAGAATCTAAAAATATAAAAACTTAAAATGAAATGTTAGGATAAAGAAGCACTTTTAAAATTAGATTTAGAATAAATATACAAAAAAACACTCGTATATGAAAATAATATGATTATTTCATAAGATGAGTAAACAATTTCGGGTTATGATCAAGATTTAATAATAATAATAATAATAATAATAATAATAATGTTGAAAACTAACTTATTGTTATTTATAAGAATACTAACAATGCATCTCTTGTGGACGCTAATCACTTTTATCAGAAGTCAGACTCACAAACTTGGTGGCTTATTCCGTACTTTAAGCAAATTCTACAGTAAGATGTAAGTAGATTAGATTAAATTAATCTGTCATGATAAGAAATCAGGTGACAATTATGCAAATTATGCATTTTCAATCTTTCCTCTTTATGTAAGTGTCATTTTCACTTGGTCCCAAACTTTAATAATCTTGTTTTTGATATTTGGGAATATGTCAGTTTCAGTATTATTTGTTAATATATCTTTTACTAAAACCAAAAGTTCCATCTGAGGTAGGTTAGTATACATATATATAGTTTAATATTCGTGTATTACAAGGAATTTATCATGAAATAAATATAAAAAATATTTGTGATAATTATAAATTCTTATGTAAAATGAAAAGTTCAAATTAATCACTGCCTTTTACATGTCTAATTTTTTAATTAATTATTATAATTATTAAAAAAATTATTTTCATATTTAGATTCAATTCGTTAATGATTTTATTTACATACTTATACAAATTCAAAAGAAGTCACATTTTAAACCCGTGTCTAATCTCTATTTATTAATTATTATTACATTATTTTGTATTTTAATATTTAGATAAATTCGTTAATAATATTAATTCCATACTTTGAAAAACCAAACAAATGTCATACTCTCAACTCGTGTCATATTGTACCGATGTCTAATCAATATTTAATAATAATAATAATAATAATAATTATTATTATTATATAATTTTATTTTATTATGTTAGATTGAATACACTACTAATTTTAAGTTAGATACTTAGATTATTTCAAATAAATCTTAATTTACCTATATAGAATATTTAAAATTACAAAATTAAGATTTTATTAACTTTTATTACAAACACTACTTATTTAATAATTTTCATAATAATTTTTTAATTAAAATTATATTTTATTTAATTTATCTTTTAATTAAAATAACTAACTTAGATCTTTTCTACTAATTATATATGACTATTTGTATTTTTATTTTAGGAGAATAAAAGAAAATTATTAAATTAGGTAGATATTAGGCTCGGATGAAACCTAAGCAATCGAAACACCAGAACTTTTTATTTGTTAAACGAATAATGCGAAGCAGACACACGCATATTATGCGGGATTTGAAAAAAAGAGTAATATTCATTAAAAATACCAAAAGAATAATATTGAAAAAAGTCTATACAAACCGTAACATTATTTGTTCTGTTTTCACAATAAATAAGTATTACACACAAATCAGAACATTACTTGTTCTAATTATAGTAAGACTGGTTTTCACAATAGAGAGTTTTCAAATTTTTTTAAATTGAGTTTGAGAAAATGTAAAATATACAATACCCGCGTGTTACATGTGAATATGTGATATAAAAAAATAAAATTTATAAGACACTGATAATTCTATTGAAAAAATGTCGTGCATCAAACTTGTAGTATATGTAATATTATTTTTTTCTGTGTAAGATACTAATTTGCTCGTATAGATATATAATATGTGTATCAATGCATTATATTGGAATTAGATAAAGAGATTTAAAATATATTTAATATTTATTATACTAGGCATAATAATTTATTATTAGTATTAGTATTAGTATTATGTTTTTTTCTTTGTTTCACTTTTTTCTTTGTTTCTTGTTTGGTTTAACAATTGTTTTTCAAATATATTTTTAATGTTATTTTCAGTTCATTATATTAGGATTAGATAAAAAAAAAATTTAAGTTTATATTTTTTATATTTATCTCCATTTTGTAATAAATTTATATAGCTCATATTTTTCTTAAATAAATATTTAGAATATAATAAGATTATTTCAACTTTTATTGTAAATAAAAATTAATTCAACTTATATAAATTTTTTTCTAATTAAATAAAACTTATTCATATTTTTATTTAGAAGAATAAATGTAAGATATTGAATTGGGCAAAATATGTTAAATAAAATATTAAATTAGGTAACAAGTAATAAAAGAAAAATATTAAATGAGACTCTACTGTTGATGATATGAATAAGGTCCTTGAATTTTTGTATGGGAGTATGCATAAGGAATGACATGAGCAGTTGTCTGGTACGAGATTATCCTCTTTGTATTCAGTTTTGCACAAGGTACCAATTTTTAACTGAGCAAGTCTCCTGTGTGACGGTCACATGAATCATTTATCATGTGACGGAGTTATATATCTATTCAGACCCGGATTTGATCCATCAAATTGGGTCGGATTAGGCAGATTTATTAGGTTTGGGGCTCCGTCACATGACAGAAGACCCGTGTGACCGTCACATTTGAGTCTTTACCTTTTTAACTGAGTACCGACGAAGAATGCCACTGTTGTGACGCATCCACAAGCCAAGTTTCTATTTAAGCTAGGTCGTGGTATAAAGCTAATTTTGGTCAATATTTATGTTGAGGAATTTATTCTTGGAATTAATTCCTTATTTAGTTGTTTGCCTTTTTTGGGCACAATATAAGTTAGGAAATTAGATTTAGGAATATATTGTATTTCCTAGTTTATGTACAAGACTTTAATTATTCCTAAATTGTGATTAGGATTTGTTTTTAGATATTTACCAAGTTTAGGACTTTAGGACTCTTCTATTTAAGACAATACAAAGCCAAGAGAAGAAGTGACCTTGGATCGATCTTTAAGCATGGGATTTTGAGACGCAAGGCACGACGCAAGACGCACAAGAAAAGAAGAACACGAAGAATTACTTGGAGCCAACGTTCGTGATAAACAAGATCTTTGAAGTTGCATGACCTACGAAGAAGATCTTGCCATTCCGGCAACAAGTATTTAGTATCAAGTTTCTTGATATTTAGTTTTCATATATTACTTTATATTTTGTATTGAACTTAAAAAGAAAGTAATATAGTTTTCGAGTTTGTACACCCAAGTTCACAAGTACTTTTACTTGTGAACTGAATTTGTTTAATCGTGTTCTCGTATTTTAATTTCCGCTGCATAAATTTAATTTACTCTGGTCGATGTTGTTAACTGATGTTGGTAACATTGATTAACAATATCGTGAATCTGAGAATTATTCTTATATCCATAGACCTTCTAATTTTACAATTGGCATGTAGAGCGGGTTACTTAACCTTTTAAGTACTGATCCTTTTTTGTCTAGGTACTATGGATACTTCGAGGAAGAAAAGCATGGTCTATATTGACTTTACTGAAGACTTCAATGATTCCGAGTGAATTGATCCAGTCCCAGCCTTATTCACCCATATTGTTTGGGACGACGATATCCATGTTGGTTTGCTTTTAGATAACATCGTGTGCCTGAATGCCGAGACCACTGGCTATTATGAGGAATACGAGCAGCTGAGTATTGACCACAAGAAATTGTTTGTCAGTTGGAGTAAACAGGTACCCAAAGCAAAAGATCTCGCAAAAGAAGTAGAGAAGCTAACCAAGGAAAAGGAGGATCAGCTCAAAATTATTGTCCGGTTGGAAACATCTCTCACCAAGAAGGATGCCGAGCTTGAAAATATTAGGAATGAGCTGACCACTGTTCGAGGAACCATTTCAAATCTAAACAAAGGTAAGGCGAAGCTTGATGAAATTTTTGCAGGTTAGCTTCCCAGAGTCCTCTAAGCATGGAATAGGTTTCAATCCAAGTCAACCCACGCAAGTGTCGAGTCAAGAACGAAAATCTTCCAAACGCCACAAGAGAAGGAGGAGACATTTCGTGTGTCATCATTGTGGAGAACCAGAGCACATTCGGCCCTTTTGCTGGAAGATCATTGGCGAGAGAAGACATTTTCAAATAACAAATATGTCTGTCAAGTCCAATGTTGGTAACCGCGCTACCAACATCAATACCAACATCAGATACAAACAAGTGTGGGTCAAGAAAAACAGCGTCAAGTGCAATATGATCCATACCTCCCTGAAGTCTCTTGTCCCTAGAGCCTGGTATTTTGATAGTGGATGCTCGAAGCATATGACAGGCTCAGAAGAATTGCTTTCCAACATTGTCAGATTTAATGGAGGAAAGGTGAAGTATGGTGGAGGTGCAAATGGCCAAATCATTGGTCAAGGAACCCTTCATGTACCTGGTATTGCAAAGTTTGAGAATGTGTTGCTAGTCAAATGTTTAACGGCGAACTTGATAAGTGTTAGCCAACTGTGCGATGGTGGTTTCAATATCAAGTTCAATCATGAAAAGTGTGAAGTCTATGATTGAGGATGGTGCATGTATCCACACTGGTCAGAGGACTTCAGACAATTGTTACCAAATTATTGGTGATGTGTTCTGCAGGTACAAGATGCTGGAAAGATTGACCATAGATGAAGATGCACATGTTAAAACTGAAGAAACTAGCGATGTTGGTTACGGTGATGGTTCTGGGAACTCAACATCAAACCCAACATCGACTCAAGCTGCTCCAAAATTAGACTCAGATTCAGATAAGACGTTTGCTCCAGTCACTCGTATTGAATCGATGGTAAGTGAGTTTTTTACGACAATGTCTGAAACATTCGAGATGAGCGTGGAAGGTAATCTCTCTTACTTTTTTGGTTTGCAATTTAAACAACTGGATGATGGTATTTTTATTTTTGAATCCAAATATGCTAAGAATCTTATATCTTGGTATAGAAAAAAAACAGAATTGCATTTCTTTTTCTACATCTAACGCCGAGTATATTGGAGGCTAAGAGTACTTTTACACATTTATTGTGGATGAACCAAAATGATAGTGGACTACGGTCTACATAGATGAACATTGACTGTGCTCTGTGGTAATTCCAGTGCCATTGATATCTCGAAAAAATCTGGTCCAACTTTCTCGAATCAAAACACATTGACATAAGGTACCACTTTATTCGAGATTTGGTTTGAGAGGAAGATAGTTAGGGAAACAAACAGCTTGCTGACATCTTCACTAAGGCATTAGATTTCGAGACCTTCTCTCGTTTGAGGAGAGATCTCGGTATGTGCATTGTCTGAACCAATGTTGGTTTGTGATGTTGTGACACCTCTTATCAACATCAGTCACAACATCTGTATACTTTTGCATGCATTTTTATCTTTCTTTTCATACATAATTCTAATGCATTGAGTTTGATTGAAAGTGCAATAAGGTCCTGTGTTGCAATAAAAGTGATGACAAAAAGGACCAACCTCTTCAAAATTAGGTGATTGTGGGACTTGCCCGCAGAAATTGGTTTTCTCCCAGGTCCAAAAACAATAGGTTTTTAACAGCTTTGCTGAAAATTAAAAGATTCAAATCGTGTCTATTTTGAATTCTCTTAATCTTGTTTTGAATTTGCTAACCGCGTTTTTCAGTGGTGTTATAATCGGAGGATTGGACAGGTAATAAGAGGTTAATTTGGCGAGTGAAAAATTGCTTTGCAAAGAATTTGTTCAACTATGGTGATGGTTTATAAAAATCTAGCTCTATCTCGGTTTTAATTTGTAGTTGGGATTTGTGGTTTTTATTTCCAAAATTGAGATGATGGAGTACTTGAGTTGAGATCGTGTGTCTTATTTTGAGAAAGAGTGGGGGAGTTATTTTCTTAATTTTACTTTTTCTTTCTCCAAATTTTACTGCCTACGACACTCGATTTTTTTATTTGTAGTTGTTCTCAGTCTCTTGCAGAATATCGAATTCACCATCACCTAGCAAAACTCCAGAAACATACTTTGCGTCTAGCTAATAAGAAAATTCCACCCAAAGAGAGAAAAGAAGAAGTCCAATTTTTCCGTGTCAGCTGATGTTGGTTCTGGTGTTGTGACACTGAAACCAACATCCCCCACAGACAATCCTGCCTCTCCTCCAAGCTTCGATTCTGACAATGTTCCATCTGCCAGTGCACCAATGTCAACTTTTGCCTCCGACCACTCTGCTAGCTCTGATGAGGCTCCGTCTCAAGCCGTCGAGATTAAAGACATGAAACCAATCTCCACGAGYTTCTTGGCGAGTGAAGCTGAAGAGCTGTTATTGGGATTTCAAAATCGAGGCTTGATTGTTGAGCGTCGAATCCCCCATTGGTGTTTTCGTGAAGCAGAACCTGATTACCTTCTTTAGGCACCAATGCGCCTCTTCGAGCTGGTGTCATGTATGATGTTGGTTTTGGTATTCCCAACATCAGTACCAACATGGTTTATTTTTCTGCTCCGTTTGTCCGAGCCCGTATTACTTTGTTTGATAACCAGGTTGCACAGCTCCATGCGCTTCAGGACTCATTTGTTGAGGTCCTTTTGCTTTCAGAACAAAAAGGGGAAGAAGAATGTAGAAGACGCTGCTGTGAATGTGATTAATGGTTACTTCATTTAGGGGGAGTTTCTAATTTAGGGGGAGTTTCTAATTCAGGAGGAGTTTTTACTCTTTTGATTATTTTCATACGTCTTGGGTATTTTGTCCAGAAAGGCAAAAGGGGTAGATTGTTGAGGAATTTATTTTTGAGATTAATTCCTTATTTAGTTGTTTGCCTTTCTTGGGCACAAAATAAGTTAGGAAACTAGATTTAAGAATATATTGTGTTTCCTAGTTTATGTACAAGACTTTAKTTATTCCTAYATTGTGATTAGGATTTMTTTTTAGGTATTTACCAAGTTTAGGACTTTAGGACTCTTCTATTTAAGACAATACAAAGCTAAGAGAAGAAGTGACCTTGGATCGATCTTTAAGRARGGGATTTMGAGACGCAAGACACGACGCAAGACGCACAAGAAAAGAAGAATACGAAGAATTACTTGGAGCCAACGTTCGTGATAAACAAGATCTTTGAAATTGCATGACCGACGAAAAAGATCTTGCCATTCCAGCAACAAGTATTTAGTATCAAGTTTCTTGATATTTAGTTTTCATATATTACTTTATATTTTGTATTGAACTTAAAAAGAAAGTAATATAGTTTTCGAGTTTGTACACCCAAGTTCACAAGTACTTTTACTTGTGAACTGAATTTGTTTAATCGTGTTCTCGTTTTTTAATTTTCGCTGCATAAATTTAATTTACTCTGGTCGATGTTGTTAACTGATGTTGGTAACATTGATTAACAATATCGTGAATTTGAGAATTATTCTTATATCCATAGACCTTCTAATTTTACAATTTATTTACTAATACTTATTTAATAACTATATACCTACAAATTTACAAAAATAATATCACTGAGATTTTATTTTATATTGCCTTTGCTCCTTTATAACCGAATGATAAAATATCACAGGGGATATTGTTGGTGAGCCTCCACATCAAGGTTGTAGAATTAGTTAGGCATTTCAGACGAAAGGAGAGCACCTAGTTTTTTTTTCTTGTTTTTTAATTCTTATTTATTTATTTGCTATAATTTTACTTTCTAAAATTAACTAACATCAAAGTACACTTATCAGTTGGTCCCTAGAAATAAATAAATTGATAACAAAATCTTGATTTTATAATTTAATACCAGACTTATTTTGTAAATTGACTGCATCTTTACATATCAATTGTTATAAAAGTATAAAACAAAATTATGTTTTGTTCCATTTTCATTTTCGTTTGTTTTCTAAGAAAAAAAAAACAAAAACCAAAAACGATGTTTGACATTAGGAAAAAAAATCATGCCTAGCCGATTACTGCCACCTATGCCCGATTAATAGTCGATTTTTTGCCCGATCGAGTTTTTTAGGCGGTTAGTTATTTTTCGAGTCAAGGCCAACTAGGCCGATCTCTGCAACATGGCTCTACATAAACCCATCAGATCAAGCCATAAAAATGGGGACGAACACTGGAACCGACAATCTTAAATCCGACCCGACCTGAAAAAGGGAGGATTTGGACTCATACTTTAGAATCATAAAAATGGGCCAATTTAGTCTAGGCTGTCCGACTCAAAACACACTAGTCAGGATAGACAACTTATTAGGTACACATGAGTGTACGTTGTACTATACACCTAAGTAAAAAGAACATTTTCAATGTGATAAATGTCCATCTCCGTCGAAATAAATTTTTATATTTGTTGTGATAAAACTTTATTTTACAGTTATAAATGTGTAATTATAAACACGTAACAGACATAAAAATGTTCATATTCAATATGATAAAAATATCCATGTCTGTTTTGATAAATGTTCATGTCCATTTTAATAAAAGTTCATCTCATAAATATCAATCTCAATATGATATATGTACAATAATAATCCATCCAAGACAGGTTTGGGCTTCCAAAATGATGACCCGAAACGAAGTCCGCCCAACCCGACCCGATCTCAGAATTTGGCCCGGCCCATTGCCAATTTGATATATTATATTGTAGTTGTATATAATTGCTCTTGACATTATTATTATTATTATTATTATATTTTCCTTTTTGTTTTGGGGTGTGACGAAACTCTCTCTCTCTCTCCTAAATAAAATAAAGCCCAAAAGTCCAAAGACCCAAACAAAATCAGATTCCCTTCAACACACACTCTCTCTCTTCATTACGGCTGTTCCTGCTGCTGCTGCTGCTTACTGCTCCTCTCTGTTTTTTTCTCTATCAGTATTGACACCTATTAAAAGGACCTCTCCATTTTTAAAACACCTCTCCAACCCATCAATACATACACTTAGATACAATTCTTCTCTCTCTCTCTCTCTAGAAGTGATAGTGAGAGAAACAAGAAGTCAGAGTAAATGTATGCAGAAAATGGGCTAATGTTCTCATATTTCCCTCAAGATGTTCAGCAGTTTGATGATTTTTGCTGCTCACAGAAGCCCAATGCCTCTTTGGTAATTAAATATTTTATTTTTTGATCAGCATTTTTTTTGGGGGTAAAACTAGAATGTAAAGATTTGAGCTTTTTCTCAATTTCGTCGGTTTATTTAATTAGGGATGTTTATTTTGGGTTTTCTGTTTTTTTTTTTCCTTCAAGTTCAGTATTTTGATTTGTGGGTTCATTTTATTTTATTTTATTATTGCGATTTAGTTTTTGATTGTTGACATATTATGGAGGAGATTTAATGGGCATTTTCAAGAATCTTATTTCAGTTTCTTTTGAATCTTAATTCTGAACATCTAAGAAATTGGAGTTAGCGTGAGAAAATACTAGGAAAATCCTAATTGTCTGCTGAAAAAATAAAAAATAAATAAAGAAATTGACTTAGTTGAAGAAGAAAACTGAAAAATTGATTTGTATTTTAAAGATTCGATTCTTCTTGAATGATCCTTTCTTTTTCTCAAAAATAAAAAAATGGCATCAGACAAAGCATAAATTGAAAGCACTTTAAGTTCTATTTTTGGAAGTAGGAAAAGAACATTGAAAAATCCCATCACAATCATTAGTTCATTGTTCTTCACTCACTCACTCATCTATTTCTACTTCTATTACAAAAGACATTAAAGCTATAATCTTATTTTACACCACCTATATCTTTTCTGTATTCAACAATTACCTTTTTTTTTTTGTAAAGTTTTTTGATGTAATCTTGTTTCTGATTACTAATTGAAAAAAAAAAAAGAGGGAGAAAGCTAAAACCAAACTACCCTTTAATGGTTGATTTATAGTGGGATTTCTGTTTTTGTATAATGCCTTTTGTGTTTATCTTAAAAGGCTTAATTTAAATCTCCCTAATCCTTTTCATGTGCTAGAGAGTTTTAGCTTCTAGGCCCTTCTAGGGGGGTAAAAAGGGCATCTTCAAATCATTATGTGAGTGTAATATTTTTGATCGAGAAATAGCCTAATTTGTAAGAAATGGGTAACTGCAGTTTTTTCCTTTGAACTCTGAAATAATCGGTTATGGTTTTGATATGGCTTTGTCTAAAATCTAAAGAAGCATAACAATATTTGGTAATATTCTGAAAAATCACGTGATACAATTTTTGTAATTCTTGAAAATTTTGAACTTTCAACTCCAAGTTCATATTTTTTGTCCTAATGAGCGATTAAACTAGTGGGTTCGAGTTAAGTTATTGATATCTTTATTTTTGTTTATTTATCGGCAAATTTGCACTCTTCATTTAAGTCTCTATGATTAAGGGATAAATGTTCTCGATTTTTCTTAATAGGACACAGCAAGCAGCTTCGTTCAAACATCCGATTACAATTTCGGAGAAGAAGGCGATCTCTTCAAGGCCCCCGAACCCGTAATCCAAGAACCCTTCATGGGACTTGACCCAATGGGCCTTGACCCGATTTCAGCCGCTATCTCGATGATTTCTTGCGGAGAGGATGTGATTTCGCCCCAATCGCTGACCGTGTCCGATATCGAGTCGTCTATTGAGAGTGGACAGCTTCTAAGTGAGGTTTTTTACGAATGCCGAAAGGATCTTTTGGCGAAAGATGGGAACGAGACGCCGTTTTCTGAAGTGATGGACATAAAAATCCCGACACTAAAGACGGATGAGGAGTTGGTTGCCGAGGGCCCGTTCGGGAAAAGTGTGAGTTCGAGCTGTTTGAAGTCGATGGATTATGCGCACGAGGCTGTGCAGAGGCCGATGTTTCTTGATTTCCCTGTTTCAGACTTTGGAGGCATGTACGGGATGCGAAGGTCGTTTAGCGAAGGGGACATAAAGGTCAATACTTTTGACCCACTCATCTTTTAAAATTACGAATATACCCTTTTGAGGTTTGTATTTACCTTTTGAGTAGTTGCGTCTTGATGGTGCACCTTTTTAAGACATAAACACATGTCGGGGGGTATTTGCAATTTTGAAAAGATAATTGGGTTTTCTTGTAATTAGGCTAACGTTAGGGGTAATTTTTGTAATTAAACCTTACCATAAATTCCATTAAGTTTAGTCTAGTAAAAAAAAAAAAAACCCAACTATCTTTCATAATTACAACACCACCTTGATACCACCTAGCCTGAATTATAATCTTACAATAACATAAATGGAGGGTAATGAACTCGAGAAATGTGTCCTTTAACATTACTTAGGCACATATATTTCTTTTTTTATTATTATTTTCTTATTGTTTATTTTATTTTAATGACAGACTCTTGGTAATGGCGATATAAGTGTAGCACAATCATCGATGGGTCTACCAAAATCGATAAGCAGCTGCACGTCTGAAGAACGAAGGGAAAAGCTCTCCAGATACTGGAACAAGAAGTCAAAGAGGAATTTCGGTAGGAAGATCAAGGTGAGTCTTTTAAATTTTATATCAATTTTCTATTACAAAATTGTACCATTGCTCTAAGTCGATGCTACTTCGAGTTGATGCTTAAATTTTTTTTATTTTTATTTTAATTCAAAACTTATTTTAAAATTTTCTATGATATTTTATTTAGAGCATATATTTGCAACAATATTAAAAAAAAAAAAAATTTTATTAGGTCTAATGGGTCATCGGTTCTAACTTCCGAGTCCGGTTGGGGCTCGGATCCAGACAAAGCCCGGCCCGACCCGACCCATCAAGACCCTTAAAAAACTGCATTTCCGAATGAGACACTTGGGCTAGACTAATGTTATATGCTTCGTTTCAGTATGCATGCAGGAAGGCTCTGGCCGATAGTCAACCAAGAATCCGTGGAAGGTTCGCGAGGACTGAAGAAAAATAATAATTTTCTAAAGAAGCAATGACTTGTTTGGGCTCTACAGTTCTTATTAGGGTTTAAGAGGTTAGAAAAATGTGATCCCAGTGGTAATGTTAGTTTGGTGTTTGGTTTATTGTAGCTTTTAGGAGGTGGGATCTAATCAAAATGCAGCAAAACTATTTTGCTTCTTTCTTAATCTGTAATAATATTAATCTCCCTCCTCCTTTGTAGATCCAAATGCTCAACTAGATCTGTAAATAATGTCGTTTGCTTAATAATTCAATCGAAATAAAAGCTGTGTAATATATATGATGAGTCTTTTGCCACTTAAAATCTTTTATGATATGTATCATTTTGATATTAATGGGTATTACTATTATTATTTTTTAATAATAATTCTTGTGATACATATCATAAAAGAAAATTCATATAATTATTCTCACAAGTATATTATTTATATGAATTTTCTTCTCACGAACTATATTTTATTTTACTATTTGTTATAAATTATGGGTAAAAAAAAAAAGATAGAGTATATAGAAAGAAGGAGTTTTTAATGTGTATTTTCATTAATAATTGAAACCCTGTTTATAGGGAAACTTCTAATGGTATATTCGCTATTGTGTAATTTCATTAGAGATAGAATAGTTATTCACAAATAATTTAATATTACTCACGTGGATCATAACACTTCCCCTTAAATGATTATTTGAGTAAAATCATCTCGTGAATTAGTTTGAAGAAAAACCCAGTAGAAGACACCTCCAAAATTTTCTTTAGTAAAACTTGTTCTGATTATATAATATATCATCATAATGTTGATAGAAAAACCATGTGGGATAAAACCTCACCAATGTGGAAGTATAAAGTTGCCCCCCTCCCCCCAATCATTCTTGTGAAAGTATTCGTGTGCAATAATGTGGAATCATAAATTTGTTCTTTCTTGTAACGATCATTCTTGTAGGTGCATCTGTGTGCTGTCCTGCCAAGAAAACCTTGTGGGAAAAACTTGATTGTAAGAAAAAAAAAAGTACAGTTACTCCATTTGACTTCACAACTTGAGGAATTTGTATTGACTCAACATACAATGAATATGTCGATTTCAGATCCCGAGAAATTATATTGATTTCTTATGCAATCCTCACCATACCATGAATATGCCTCCTCAAAACCCCATTAGGAAAAATAGCGGGAAATCCTAATGAAAGAAAAAAAGTACATTATCCATGTTAATATGCTTTCAATGTCACCTCGTTAAAAACCTCGCTAAGAAAACCCAGTGGGATAAAACCTTAGTTAAGGGAAAAAGAGTGTAACGCGTATTTTATAAAAGTATGATTCGAGCATTTCCAAATCCTTCGGGGTTCATACAAATATCGTATAGATTAGTTGATTCTCTTTAGATTTTCGATATCAATAGTATTCATAGCAGTTGTGATTTAGCTTATATTTTGATCACATCGAAACACACGTCGAAATCTCTTTTGGAGATTGTACAACAATTGTGACTAGGCTACCACGTTCAAAAATCTTATTTGGGAAAAACTTATTTTGGATAAAAACCATAATCAAGGAAATGAGTAGTGCGTATGAATATTTCTTCGTAAAAATATCCTTATTTTGAGTCGTTGCATAATATATTTGGAATCTCTTCAGGAGTTCAGTCTCATTTTCACCAAGCCTATGTACTTTCACGGTATGATTATATATCTCAAAAGTCGAGACTTTTCGACGGATTTCAATATGTCATTATCAGTAATCATTCATAGCACTTGTCTTTAAAAATGTGTCGACACTTTTCAATTTCATTTTCTTCCATTTCCCAACTTGACATAACTAATCGAAATATCTCATTATCAATACTCCCTTATGATTTATACAATATAGTTATGTCTATATACTCTTTAAGAGTATATGCCTTTATTACCATTCTTTTGATACATATATTGGGGGAAATATTGTTTGAATAATACTAACGCTTATGGCGTTGTTAATGTATCAAGGATCTTTAGTTAGTATATAGTATTATCAACAACTTCTAGTATGACGTCAATATTCTCAGTATCGAATGAGGGAGTTCATAAAGTTTCCTATATCTTTCTCAATATTGGAAATTAATTGGAGGACTTTGAATAATTTTCCAATTGATATCCCGAATATATGCGCATACGGATCATCAACTCAACCCGTAAACTTCTCGTTACAAGTCATTATACTCATATGAATATCTAGTGGATCCATAATATCTAATAGCACACATGGAGGGGAAAGTGGGCCCATATATATCTCACCCCTATTATTTCTAAATTTGTTAGGAATTCATTCCTAACATCAGTTAGTAATTTCATTCATCGATAACAAGCATTTTAAGAATTCGTATGTTTCTTCAATTTGAAGTAAATCAATTTCAATATAAGTTTTAACCAAAATAATAAGTTCGGTTATGCAAACTGATATTATTGAACTTTTGGTTTAGTAAATATTTATATTAGTAACAACAATTTGTTATACTTAACATGAAATATTTATCATATCACGAATATATCTTTCTAATATGTCACATCATTTATCCGATGACATTATAGAACGTCACTTTTTATACATACCGTTCAAACACGACATTATGGTTCATACACTTCATGTCACTATTCATAATGCGGCAATGTATCTCATAAGCTTCATACAATTCTATTAACAAATTGTCAGGATAATTACAAAATTCATTATAACAAAGATATGAATCTCTTAATGGATTTAACACTCTTAATCTCCGTAAATACTACCAATCTCTTCCAGTGAATATTATAAATGTGCTCGATGAACTTGTGACACACGCTGCAAATTTGTGGGGTTCGTGTCCAAAAATTGAAAAGACAAAATAAGATTCATTAAGGATGGATTGAGTAAGGAGTCGTTGGATCATGATATCCAACAAATTCTTGAGACACATCCTAGTGATTTTGTTTACCGTGAGCTTATGGCTTTGTGGGCTCAACTTAGGGACACGAGAACGTTATAGTTTCAAAAAACTTATTTTGAAAGACCCCATTTGTAAATCTGGTTTATCAACAATAAAATAATGCAGGGTAATGTATTTATTATCTATATTGCAAATATTATTATTATTATTATTATTATTATTATTATTATTATTATTATTATTATTTCTATTATTATTATTACTATTATTATTATTATATTAAAGTTTTTCAGTTGCCAACAGAGTAGGATTATTTTATTAAAAGATAATGTTATATCTAACTTATCCTTTCACATATTTCAAGAAAAAAAAAATAATGGAATCATTTATTGTCATGAGATAACTTCTCTTTAAAAGTGAGTCAGACTTCTCAAAAAATGTACCTCCCTCAAATCTATTTTAGAAAAAGAATGATGGAAAACTTGAAAATCCTCTATAGAGGTCAAGCTTTGCCTCTTCCATTCAAGACCATATGTGTTCTTGGTGGATCTAAACTGATGTGTCAAATTAATTATATTGATATGACAAGCAAACTTGTAAAGAGTTCGAGAAGCAAATATCAATAAACTTTATGGAGGGGCGAACAAAATACTTTTTGACAAAATTTTGGCAGCTGCGCAATACTGGGGAATAAAGGTAAGTAGCATACCTTTTCACAAAGTTACAACTAACACTGTTATCGCAAGTTCAACTAGTTTGAAACGTCAAGCGCACTTTATTCATGAGTGTATTATGTATATGGTGAACAATAATGATGATTTTATCATCCTTCCAGGTGGTTACGACACATTGAATGAAATATTCAATATCACCTCATGGACAGAGATGAACTTTCATACCAAATCTATAGGTTTGTTGAATCTCAACAATTACTTTGATGGATTGCTCAACTTTATAGACTAAGGTGTAGAACATAAATTTATGTCTCAGCCAGCAAGAGAAATACGTATATCCGCCGACACAGTTGCTGAGTTACTCACAAAGTTTCAAGTATATTTTCTCGTTCAAGATTTTGTGGAAGTCAGGCCTTGCCAGTCACATACTATCTTGTCATGTGAAGAAGTTTGGATCATTTAGATCTCTCATTATGAACCCTCATACTACTTGGGGGTGGCAGAGTTACGAAGTTATATACTCTCGAGATGCACCCCCCTTTATGGGTTCAATATGTATTTTTATAATCGAGTGTTTACTGTCATTAGACTAATTTCAATATTTTCACGTCGAATGTATTGTACTTCTTCTAAAGTAATAATAATATCATTTACGCTTTATGCAAAATATAAAGGTTCATAACTTCAGGGCTATAATGTCATTGACGTATGCTTCTTCAGGAGCATTTTATAGTCATATCAATATGATCCCATATGATATATTTCTCTTATTGATATGAGATTTATTGAGTGATTACTTTCTTTAAGTATCAGTGATAGCTTCTGGTATCACTTTATTCAATTTTCTCCATTAATATCCAATAATCCTGCAGAATGTATTTTATATTTTATCGACTGTTTAATTTGGAAGTAGGATTCGAATAATTGATCAACTACTTCTTTAGAGTAAGACTTGTTATCCAGTCGTGGGGTGTATAACCCACCACACTGGTGATATTGTAAAATTTCAATTACTATAATTAGATGCATAACTAATTCTTTAGGAGCAGGATCTACCCAGTTGATTGTATTACCCATCACTTGGCGTATAAGTTGCAGAAATATGTAAAACCTTCTGTCTCGTGATAATTGAAATCGTCACATAGGAGGTATTGATATATTTAAATTACAGAACTTAAAATCAATAAATAGCGGTTTAACCCATCACTTGGACTTACAATAAATAAAATACAGAAATTAAAATTACAAATACTTAACTGCTACTTCAAGACCAAGGTCATCCATATAATATCGAGTCATAATCAGGTCTCTTTAAATAGCTAAATCATCTTTAGATGAACAAGTGTCGTCCAAAATATTGATGACACTTTGATTTTCATGTTGAATTATTTTCTCATGATATACTCATCATCAAGTAGATGGTTGTATGTCGAACCATCGGCTGCCATATATCGCTACCAATAGCTAGCGGATGTGCCACCTGGCCTTTACATGGTACCATACATACCTCTTTATAGAGTTCCAATAATATTCACAAGTTCAAATATTATATTATAATTTTCCCAAATTGGGTCACTAATTTATAAATATTAAAAGTTTGATAATAACATATTTAAAAATGGGCTATTATTATATATAGGGGTAATTATTTTTTACCCTTTAAACTATTGCATTTTTTACAGTTTACCATACAAACTATTATTTGTGACAAACCGCCATACAAACTATGCATAATTTGTAATTTGCCCCCTAAGTCATAATTGTTGTGGTTTTGTGACCAAAACCAGATGACGTGTCACAAACCGATTGTGCCACATCATTCGATTTTGGAAACAAAACCACAAGAATTCCGGTTTAGGGGGCAACAAATTGCAAATTGCGCATAGTTCGTATGACGGTTTGTCACAAATAATAATTTTTGTGGTAAACTGCCATAGTTTGGGTGGGGATAATATTTTTTTTTCACTTATATATATGTATGCTTGTATATTTGAAGAAAATAAGATTGAGGTTTAATGAATAAAATAATATTTAATTAAATATGTAGGTATATATTTCCTTTGTCTTTAAAACTCTTTCAAGATAAAGACAAATAACTATGAAACAAATAGGTCTGAAGATATGTGAATGTGAATCAGGGGCGGAGGCACTAAGACCCTCACCCGGGCTGCAGCCGGGTGGCCCCCAAAACATTAAAGCAAAATTTAGCCAGGTAATTTTTTTTTATTTAATAAGGAGCCCAGCCCATTATCATTTATTAAAACTGAGCCCATGACAAGAATTATCATTTATTAACTTAACGTTGGCTTGCCGCTTGCTGTAGATTAAGACCGAATGGTAAATTGAGAAAACAAAGAACAGGCAAGAAACAGGAGCAGGCGACGACGCAGACCAAAAAAAAAAATTGAAGAAAGAGGCTGACATCTCAAAGCAAACAAAGTTAATCCAATTTCAATTTCAACTTCTATCTTGTTTCAGAAGCTCCATAATCAATAGGTAAGCTTTCAAATTTCATATATTCAACATTCAATATTTTAACCCTAAATTTTGAATTCTAATTCCTTAATTGTAATTTAATAATTTGAATTGCATTTTCTTTCTAGGCTTCAATCCCATCTAATTTTAATTTCTCAATTCTCATTTTTTGTAAATTTATTAGCTAAGTATTATTACCATATTACAAAGAAATTTATTTTTCTTTGAAATCTCTAAGTATTATTATTTTTAATCCTAACTTTGATTGAATGTTAAATTATTGATATTTTCTTAAATAGGTATTCATGTCAAATCAAAAGAGAAAGAAGGGAAATATCCTTTCATTCTTTGATCCAATAGTCGATAATCCTTCATCATCCGAGAGAGCCGAAACTAATCCGTCCATTCTTAATGAGGAGCCTGAACCTCCATCTAAATCTCAAAGACTTGAGTTTAATGAAACTTCTCTTGAACGGGATCCTGAATTGCGTATTCCGATGTGGCGACATCCTATTAATCAGCTTGGTGATATTAGACGAGCTTATATCAATATGGGTCCATGTCAGCCTAAATTAAAGAGTTACCCATTGTCTGATTCTGGTAAGCAAAAACGTGCATTTTCTTATCGATGGTTTGAGACATTTAAATGGTTGGAGTACTCTCAGTCGAAGGATGCAGTGTTTTGTTTTCCGTGCTATCTGTTTGAGTTAAATGAAGCACAACACTCTCCCTTTACAGTTGGAGGGTTCAGAAATTGGAAATACGTTAACAATCAAACCAATTGTCCCRTTTTGACTCARATGGGAAATTCTAACTCAAGGCACAGTAAATCTGTAAAAGCTGTTGTTGATTTGATGAATGTAACTCAACATATAGATAAAGTTATGAATCGAGAGTCTTCTGAACAGGTGCGAAAGAATCGATTAAGACTTACAGCAACAATTGAGAGCGTTCGCTGGCTTAGTTTGCAAGCATGTGGATTGAGAGGTCATGATGAATCTCCAGAATCCCAAAATCGTGGTAATTTCATTGAGATGCTTAAACTCTTGGGAAAATGGAATTCTAATATTGGTGATGTTATCTTAGATAAAGCTCCGGGAAATGAAAAGTATACCTCACCAGAAGTTCAAAAGGAAATCTTGCATATTATTGGTAACAGAATCAGAAATAAAATTCGTAATGAAGTTGGAGATTCTAAGTTTTGTATTTTGGTGGATGAAGCGAAAAATGTATCCAACAAAGAAAATATGGCTATAATTTTGAGATTTGTTGACGCCCATGGTGTTTTGCGGGAGCGTTTTTTTCAAATTGTACATGTTCATGACACCACTGCTGCAACACTTAAGAAAGGAATATGCGGAGTTCTTGTTAGATATAATTTAGATATTCAGAATATGCGAGGTCAAGGGTATGATGGTGCTAGCAACATGTGTGGTTCTTTTAATGGTTTGCAAGCTTTATTTCTTAAGGATTGCCCCTATGCATATTACGTGCATTGTTTCGCTCATCGTCTTCAACCGGTGTTAGTTGCAGCAGCTGAAAAGGAAATCTCTGTATGGCTTTTCTTTTCAAATATGACAACTATTGTCAATCTCATTACTTCTTCTTGCAAACGTAATGCTGAGTTACAATCTTTTCAAGTAGATGAAATTGCAAATTCTATTGCTATTGGTGAACGCGAGACTGGCCGAGGAGCTAACCAACTTGGTACATTACATCGAGCCGGAACTACTCGTTGGAGCTCCCATTTTGAGTCTATTTGCAGATGCGTGGGGAAGCTGGTGGTTCCTTAACAGTGATGAAGTCTTTTGATTTCGTTTTTATTTTGCATTTGATGCATAAGATTATGGGGATCACAAATATTCTTTGTCGTGCTTTGCAACAAAAGTCTCTCGATATCATAAATGCAATGGATTTAGTCTCGGCGACAAAAACACTTCTCCTGACACTGAGAAATGAAGGTTTTGATATTCTTCTTTCATATGTCGAATCATTTTGCATGAGATTAGATGTTGATATACCAGATATGACAGCTCCTTATAAGCATTATAGTCGTTCATGCCGTCAAAAGAATAACATCACTGTTGAGCATCATTTTCATTATGATATATTTAATTCTGCTATAGATTATCAGTTGGAAGAGTTAAACTCTAGATTCAATGATGGACGGTAGAACTTCTTATGCTCAGCACTGCTTTGGACCCGAAAGATAATTTTAAATTGTTCGATGTAGCCAAAATTTGTACTCTTGTAGAGAAGTATTATCCTGAAGATTTCACTGAACAGGAAATACATCATTTGAGGTGTCAGCTTCAACATTATGAGCTCGATGTAGTTTGTCATGAGAATTTTTAAAAAATGTCCACCATCTCAGAATTGTGCCGAGGCTTATTTGAAACAAGAAAGGTGCAGTGCTACAGTTTGATTGACAGATTGATCCGTCTAGTTCTAACTTTGTCGGTTTCCACGGCAACTACCGAACATGCATTTTCGGCTATGAAGCATGTGAAAACAGTTTTTCGTAATAAAATGGGAGATGATTTTCTGGCAGATTCCCTAATTATCTATATTGAGAGAGAGTTTGATTCAAGTATCGACTCAGATTCTATAATTGACGAATATTATACTTTGAAGAATCGTAGATCACGACTTCAATAATATTGGTATGTCTATATGAATTATTCTTGCATCTTTTATTTTAAATATTTAATTTGATAATTAACATTGAATGATGGATTTTGAAAATATTGGTGTATTTAAACTTCATTAAAATCTTCCAGGATGGTAGAGACTTTTGTCGGTTTATCCATATTTTTGGATGCCTCTCTTCTAATTTCAATGACTCATAATTAATTTTTAGTGGACTTTGCATTGGTATCAAGTGAACTTGAAAGTGTTTGTTTTGGGATTCATTATCTTACTTGATTATCTCTCTCTCTCTCTCTGTCTCTTTTTTATTGAGCAAAAACTGTCAAGTTTATTTATTTTGATTAATACAAAATCCTCTGTTCCTTTTTCTTATTGTAATTGTGTAAGATAAGGGTAAAACTCTATTAGTGTGTATTTTATTCCATATTATTTTATTTTCATTAACAATACTTTAGCTCGGGTAGATTTAAAATCCTGGCTCCGCCATTGATGTGAATGATGAATGATAATTGTTAGATACAGTCTGTTGATATACTTATATCTTTTAATACAGTTCCATATTTATCACCAAAGAAAAATAACATAAATCGTATACTATTTTCTTTCTTCTTCAAATCACACACACGCCATTTTTACTTTTCTGCTTGCTTTTCAGTTCACGCATACATGCACCCGCACATATACAAATTTGTATACTGTACATCTATATCTCTCTCTCTCTCTATATAGATGCGTGTGTATATAAACTAAACATATTAAAGTTATGTTTACTAGTCTCCATCGAATGAAGAGAAGTTTGAAAGAAAAACAATGAAGAAAATTTATTACCAAATGATTCATTCGGCAGAGCCATTTGTCTGTTTACTTAATAGAGATTATCTATAATTAACTACCATTATTTTTCTCTCTTCTTTCCTTTTGTGGTTCTTTATTTCTTGGATCGAGAATTTATTTGCAATATTTTGATTTCTGATTAAAAAAGTTATTTATAAGATGAAATTGTAGAGTATACTTTCTTTATATTACTTAAATGGTTAGAGGCTCATGCTGATAACTTGTTATAAATTATGAAAAAAAAAATGAATTTCTATTTTCATTAATAACTGAAACCCTATTTATAGAATTTAATTGTATAATTATAATTACATAATTTCATCAGAAATAAAATAATTATTCATAAATAATTTAATATTTATCGCGCGGCTTGGATTCACGACACTATTATTATTTTCGCGAATTATAAATCCTCACTCCATCTTCGTACACTTTTGGAGAAAAAGGCATCAAACTAATTAATAATAAAATTATATTTTATAAGAAACATATTACGATTATTAATTACGACAATTTTAATCGCGTATATTTAAATTAATTTTGTTAAAAAAAATAACAATAAGCTCGGCCCAAAAGAATCAAAAGAAGAAACTCGGACCGTTTCACCCGGCCCAACTGGGAATCGCCTCTTAATTGTCGAACACGTCGTCCCTTCTTTCACCGCATGAGCTGGCGGAGCCGCCGTCTCGTATCGTATAATCAAATCTCTCTACACACTTTTCCCCTTTACTATCATTCTTCAATCCCTAATTTCATCATCACCGCCTGAAGAAGTAAATTAGTCTAACCCGAGCATAACCAAAATGTCGAGTAATCTGTGCCGTTTATTATCATCATCGCCGATCGCGAGATCCGAGTTTTCCAGCTCGGCGAGCCGCCGCCGCCTAATCTGCTCGACGGCTCAGCTGCTTCAAAATCAGCGGCCAGAAGCAAAGGAACCTCCGATCTACGAAGACAAAGAGAAGATCCATAGCCAAATCGAGGATGAGAAGAAACAGCCTTCAGAAGATGAAGAAATTGACGACGGCGACGAGTCTGCGAACAAGCTGACCGGTGAGATCGGCGGCCCACGCGGACCGGAGCCAACTCGGTACGGCGATTGGGAGAAGAACGGTCGGTGCTATGATTTCTGATTTTCTCGATAATTTTTGAAAATTTCTCCTTTCTCCTTTTTTATTTTTTCCTTCATTTTCTGTGAGATTGTTAGAAATTCGAATAAATTGGGGGAAATTGCTTTTAGTTAGGGTTTATGCGGTTGATCTGACCATCGTTATATGTCTAATTTGATTGTGTTTATTGCTAAATTTCAGTCGATCCCTGTTTGGACGATAAATTTTGGGAGAGAAAAATGACAAAACCTAAAAACATGTTGTAGTGATATAATTTACATGGTTGGAGAAAATTTTCCAGAAAAAGTATAGAAATCTGTATTCTGGGCTTAGAGTAAAACAAACTGAAATTTTAGGTTGGAGATGGATTATTAACATTAAAAGAAAAAAGAAAAATATATTTGGCATGTAATAATTAGTAATCGTGGCTAAGTTTGCTCGACGGACCATACTGTTCGCATCAATCGCTGCTCATGCGGCTTGATTGCCTCCCAAAAACCAGTTAGCCTTTTAACTCCCTCTCCAACACTCGGTGTTTGCCTCACCAATCACTCTTGTTTAGGGAGGATCCGAGTTATTTCATTGTATGCCTACATTACGCAAGCGAAAGACTTAACACACGCACACGACAAGCACACAACAACATTACGAGACGCATCCCCAACCTCGTATATTATGCCTCGTGTTCATATACAAGTAAGGGCCTTGGACGGCAAACTCGAATCACAAAATGCCGAGCCAAGCCCTACAAAATATGCTTAACAAAAGCTATCGGTGGACAGCCCCAACAACTAAGCATTGAGGTGGCCTGAGCCACCACTAAGAAGCCCTACCAAAATCCGCTATCTTCAAATCTTGGTTACACCCTCAAGCTTCTCTCTCTGCCGACAACCGAAATTGGACGTCTCTGCCGCCAGAATGGGAGCATCACTCTGAACCCTAGCTTGCGTTTGGAACTCACACCATCGTTATTTTGCTTGTGAAGGTCGCAACCCCATCTATACAAGCATGGACGATAACCGCTCTCCAACCACATGCCGGAGAAAACCGCCCACACGTCTCTGACCGATAATCGTCCGGGACCTGCATGCTCACCACGTGTATTGGCGCCAAATGCCCTTAAGTCAGCCAACCCATTTAATTTCACATATCTTGATATTTAACTAGCGCCTTCCCGCAATTGCGCCCTTTCAATTAACAACTATCGAAATGACTCGCACGACTTCCCATCATTACCGAGTCAACCAGCTGTAAT
The DNA here is from genome assembly GCA_014905375.1 of Phtheirospermum japonicum. Lineage (NCBI taxonomy): Eukaryota > Viridiplantae > Streptophyta > Magnoliopsida > Lamiales > Orobanchaceae > Phtheirospermum > Phtheirospermum japonicum. The sequence continues at coordinate 120,987 of BMAC01000241.1, forward strand.
GTGCACAAGTGCCCATCACCATGCGCACCTCATCGAGTCTAGCCCTTATCTGTCCACCAAAGCCATCAATCATTTCCCACAAGTGCCAAACATTACCCACAAGTGTCCGCATGCCTTAGACAAACACACGACCATGATCAACCAAAACCGACATTCTACTAGCCCTCGATTACTCGCATCTTTGATCCGCACGCAACGTATAGCTTGCTACCGAATTGGGTCAACCCAACCTCGGGTCGGTTTTGACACATGGACCTACCCGTGACCCATTTCCATGATATGTGTTGCCGAGTGCCAACGTTCCTCACAATTCATGGTCGATACCCTCGAGTATTAGGGATGGAGTTTCATGACCTTCCCCTGTATAATAGGCCTCATAAAATAAAGCCAAGACCCATTTGAGCAAGCACACATGTGCCTCTTCAGCTTTTCCATAATCAGCCTCCTGTGCAACAATACAAAATACAACACATCTAATCAATGATCGAACACAATGCCAAGAAACCATAATGCATGTTCTTCTCCCTTGTCTCATACTATTTCGCATCATGCCAATACCGTTTACCCTGTAGACATGCAGATCTGTCCTAGGTCGCGAACAGTGATTCGATTGATGATCAAGAAAGAGAATTCTTGGTTCAGTTCTCCGCCTTGGTAATACTAACCTACTAGGTAAATGATTGATATGCCTATGTATTATTTACCCAATTTACATGAATATGAAGTAAAAACGAAAAAAAAAAAAAAAAAAGTGGAACAAGAAACCTGTGACAAACTAAATAGTGGAATAGAAACATGAATAAGAAAATCTGAAAGATAAAACAAATTATGCAAATTTCATTCGGTCTATTCTTCTTTTAGATGACATTCGCATAAAACTCACGCCATATATATTTAACTATCATCATTTACACATTTACATGATAACACGTTAAATTCGAGATAATTAGTGCGTCCCTCGATCATTAAAAATAAAAAGAAGGAAACTCTTAGGTAAGTGTATTACCATCTTCTACATGGAATGAATCAAAGTTGAAAAAACATTATAAAAACCTTCTTCATCACTTTCATCTCTACGCGTTGACTTCCCAATTACATATCAATCATTTTTCTAACACTAATAAAACAAAACTACAGTACATTTTTATTTAAATCTCGCAAACATGCTTATTAATTCTTAAAGCTCAAAAAAAAATCAAAAAAATCTTTCCTTTAATCAAACCTCATTAATGGACTCTACCAACAAACCTATCATCACAATCATCATCTTCTTCTTCTTCATTTTCTTGATCTTATCTCTCTTCACACAGACAATCTCAGCCTCAGAAATCTGTTCCAACACCTTCTGCCGCCGGCCCGAACCCGTAATCCGCTTCCCATTCCGCCTCCAGCGCCACCAGCCCGCCGCCTGCGGCTACCCGGGCTTCGACCTCTTCTGTGACGCATTTAATCAAACACTTGTCGAGCTCCCCAACTCCGGCGAGTTCACAGTCGAGGCCATAGACTACGCCGCCCAGAACATATGGCTCAACGACCCACAAAACTGCCTCCCCAGGCGCCTCCTCAGCCTAAACCTCTCCGGCTCCCCATTCTCCGGCTACTTTTTCCAAGAATTCACGCTTTTTAACTGCACCTTTGATTACAGAAAGTACAGATTCGACCGCGTAGCCTGCCTGAGCGGCCATAACTACACGGTTATAGCGTCGTCGTCGGAGCGGGCGATTAGGTTCCTGGCGGCGAGGTGTGGGTTGGTGGCGACGGTGGCGGTGCCGGTGCAGTGGGCGTTTTTTCAGCCGGTGATGACGTCGGATCTCGGCGGAGATATGCGGCTCGCGTGGGGCTCGCCGCGGTGCCGGCGGTGCGAGGGCCGCGGAGGGCGGTGTGGGTTCAGAGGCTTCAACAGTACGGTGATCGAGTGCCGGAATGTTCCACACAGTAAGTTTATTTTTTTTTTCACCTTTTAGTTCATTTAATTTAACCCTAATTATATTTAAAATATTAATAATTACGTGAGATTTTTTATATTCGAAGACTTTTGTGTCTATGGACCACTCAAGATTCAGGAATAATGGTGTTTTGATTTAACAATAATATTAATATTAATAATAACACTAATACTACTACCAATAATAATCTTATGATTTTATCACACGTTTAGGTACAGTACAGTGATTAGAGGATAATAAATAAATTAAGATTATTTGACCTTTACTCGAAATGCAACCATGATCTTGTTTTAGTGAGTTACGCAAAGGCAAAGTAAGAAACCCATTCTTTAATCTGAAGGCAGAATATTTGATTTCTGATTTTTAATTTTTCAAGACGATCATTTTGGATTATTTATTCTAATTTATATTTCCTTAAATTTTAACTTCATTGAATATACATAAAGTGTATATATTAATCCACTAGCAAACACTTCTTCTTTGGTTGATTTAATGTAAATCATAAAATAAAATATTATTCTGAACTGCAAAATCTCCATTGACTTTGACTGTTCTTTTGTCCTTTGCTACAAACAAATGGTTGGTATGAAATAATTATTTCCCAACTCTATCAAGTTGTAATAATTAAATCAAAGATTGAATTGTTATTGGTTCAATGGATCAAAAGATCAATGTCAGCCCAATAATACATACGTTCTTAAGTAAATTAATCATCCAGATTTTTATTTTTATATATTTTGTTTCTTATTTTTAATTTGTTATTTAGGGCTACCAAAAGCTGCCCGTTACGCCATAGTCATCGGGGCCGGCTTGCCGGCCTTCCTCTGCCTCATCGGCATGCTCTGTTTCATCTGCAGCCGCATCACCAACCGCCGCGGCAGGCGGCACCACCGCCGCCCCATCATGGAGTTTTCGGTCGTCGTGGCCCCACAGCCGGCCGCTACCGCCACCATATCCGGCCTGGATGGCCCCACCATCGAGTCCTACCCTAAAACGACCCTAGGGGAGAGCCGTCGGCTGCCTAAGCCCGACGACAACATTTGCGCGATATGTTTGTCGGAATATATGCCTAAAGAGACTTTGAGAAGCATACCCGAGTGCCGACATTGCTTTCATGCGGATTGCATAGACGAGTGGCTAAAGCTAAATTCGTCGTGCCCCGTCTGCAGAGTCTCTCCCCAAAACTCAACTCCTTCGTGGGTTTCTTGATTCTTTGTGTTTTTGCTTGAAATGTGGTGATAAAATTGAAAAAAATGTATATAATTTTTGGTTGGTTAGGTTTGATGTATTGTTAAGCTACAAAGGTTTACACACAGGCAAACAAGGGGAAAAAAAAGTAATATATAATTTCATTTTTTATTTTTGGATTATTATTAAAGGCTAGTCTAAGTTGGGAATTTATTAGGTGCACCTGTTTTATGTGATGATATATGATAGTTATACGTGCCGATATGTGTCAAAATTTAGAGTTTAGGGTTTACTATTCAATTTTAGGGCTTAGTTTTACATTTTAGGGTTTAATATTCTATTTTAAGGTTTAGTTTTTTTATTATTTTTATTTAATTTTTCATTATAAGGTCCCGACAAAAATCTATCATTCTGCCAGTTATATGTGATGATATGTGTCAGTTATATGTGATGATATATGATAGAAATTTAGGATTTAGAGTTTAATATTCAATTTCAGGGTTTATTTTTTTATTTTAGGGATTAATTTTCCATTTTTAGGGTTTAATATTTTATTTTAGGTTTATTTTTTTAATTTTAGGATTTTAAATTTTAGATTTAGAATTTCAATTACATGTGATGATATGTACTAGTTATATGTGATGATATATGCTAGTTATATGTGATGATATATATGTTAGTTATATGCGATGACAAATTAAATTATAGGGTGCACCTAGGTGCATGCATGGTATACTCTCTCGTCTAAGTTCGGGTTATCTTTCGAATGTATAAATATTTCTTTGCAAATAAATAATATATTTTTTAAGAAATGTTAATAAGATCAAATAGTGTTGTACAACATGAGCACAAAATATACATGTTAAAAAAAAGGCAACTACAAAAATTACACAATATCACCAAGAATATTGTTTCACATACACTCACTCACTTGTACTGATATTGAAGCTCGTTTTTGCGCTGCTAAACAAACTCCCATCGGGAATCGGAGTTGACTCCACGGAACCCGAAGTGGCAAAAGGATTCGGCGGCATGATCGGCATGTTTTCGCCTTCCAACATCTGAATCACGACCTTCGTCGACGGCCTATCCGCCGGATACCACTGTATGCACCACAACCCTACGATTATTAACCTCTTTGCGATATTATTCTCCTCCCCGTTCTCAATTTGGATCGCGATATCCTCCCCTTTCTCGAGCTGATTATACATCCACTCCGGAAAATAAATCTCGCTACTATCTTGATTCACGCCGTTGAAATTCCTTCTCCCGCCAACCATATCGAGCAACAACATCCCGAAGCTATAAATGTCCGATTTATACGAAACTTTACCAAAGTTCCGGGAGAAAACCTCCGGCGCGATATAACCTATCGTCCCTCGCGCCGCGGTCATGGTGACGACACTTTGATCCTTCGAACACAATTTCGCGAGACCAAAATCGGCAACTTTAGGGTTTAGATTATGGCCTAGCAAGATATTATGAGGCTTAATGTCGAAATGAAGGATTCGTTGATTACACCCTCGGTGAAGATAATCGATGCCTTTGGCTATGCCAATAGCAATCTTGTGCAATTTATCCCAACCGAGCGTGCTACTTTGATTCCCCGACGAGATGTGCTTCTCGAGCGAATCGTTTTCCAAGAACTCGTACACTAAAGCGCGTCTATATCCGTCCGCGCAATATCCGACTAAACGGACCACGTTGACATGGTGGATTTTTCCGATTGTCGCGACTTCATTTAAGAAATCTTCGCCGTTTCCTTTGATGTTGCTTAGGACTTTAACTGCGACTGATATTTCGGTCGAGAGCTTACCTTTGAACACCGTCCCGTAGCCTCCTTTTCCTAATTTGTGCTTAAATCCATCCGTTATTCTCTTGATGTCCGAGTAATTGTATCTTGCTGGCCTAAGAGCTTTGTAATCCTCCAAAAACTTTATAATCCTTTTTTGGTGCTTTCGTTCTTTGTATTTCACGGCGAAGACATAAAGCACGACGGCTAACGCTAGCGCTGTTACGAAAACACTTACTACTACGATTGCGATAATCGCATTTCTCGAGAGACCTTCAATAAAAAGGTAAAAGAAAATAAGCGGTGCGACTTAGAGAAATGTGATTTTAGCAGTAAAAAGCGAAAAATAGTTAAGAAATGAAATCTAAAACACCTATGTCCTGGTTTTTTTCGATTAAATTATAAAATCAGAAGGAGAAATTGACATTTAAAACACTAAAAATCAAAAACTACTTTTCTTTAGTATCATTATTCCTAGTTTTTGAAAGAGCTAATGCATAAGAATAATAACACCACAAAAATGAAAGAGCTACAATAAATTACTACAATGCACAATAACACAATAAAATGGCCTAATTTGAAGCACAACCCAAAATACACACACACACACACACAAAAATAAAAAAAATAACTAACCAAAAAATTAAAGATTTTTTATAAAATAAAAATGGTACCTTGTCTCGTATGCTGACTAGGTTCTCTTGGTATCTCATAACATTCAGTTTCATTAATTGTACCATTTCTCCTCAACCCACAATACCTCCCACTCGCTTCACAATCACCACAAGCCGGTTCGGGCCAGCGCAACTGCGTGTCGTCGGCCTGAAACTCGTCCGGCCCGACGAAGAGCACATCCGATACAGCCGAAATGTTGTACATCTTCACACAGCTCGACAACGGCCAATCCGTGACCGAATAGTACGACTGATAAGCAAAGACATAGAACCCCCCACGGCCTAGACAGTCGATCGGGCCCGACCGGTAAAACAAGCCGGTCCGGCTCGAGCAGTTGAAGAGCGTGTACCCATCGCTCGGCCGGTAGTTTCCGAAGTACATTTCGAAAGGGGAGGGCGAGGAGTTGGTTTGGGGGACCCGGGCCGGGAAGCACGACCCGTTCAGGACGCTGACCCGGATGACTTGTGATCTGTAGTCGATTTCTCGGACTGCGGCTCGGGCTGTGATAGGGAGGACGATGTTTCGGGCCGTGGCCCGAACTGGGAACTGGAACTCGATTTCCGTGGAATTGGAATTGGGATTGCATGAGAGATCGAAGCCCGGATAGCCGCAGTGAGCGGGCTGGTGTCCGATTAAACGGAAAGGAAAGCGGACGACCGGGCCCGACGGGTGGCAGCTTGCGGGCTGGCATTCATCTTGGCCCGATGCAAATCTTGGGAAATTTAATGAAAAAATCAAGAAAATTAAGTAAACGATCATGATGTAAGGATTTAAAGCCGTTTTTTTTTCTTTTTCAAAACTCAGAAAGCAAGAAAACAGATAAGATGCATACAAAGTACAAAAATGGTAGTTAATTATTATAGTTTTTCGTTTGTGGGTTTAAGTTGTAAAAAGTTGAACAGTGGACCAATTAAAAACGCGTATTTTATTTATTTCGTATGTCCTGCTCTATATTTTTTGCTGCCAACCCTGACTTTCAAAGGTAAAATGAAAGTTGAAATAATGATGATTAAATATTGGAAACTTTTATATTGAGGACCACTATATTCCTCGCCAACTTTTGTAGATGGGTTGACCCTTTCATCAAAGACACATATATTTCAAAAACTTTGATATAAAAGAGATCATATTTTATCCATCTTCTTCTTGATTACATTACATCCTTTGAAAAATCCCAGACAACATTTTCTCTTACCAGCAGCAATGTCCGAAAACAAGCCAATTTCAAGAATCTTGATTTTCTTCATTTTATTTACAGTTAACTCCTCATTAGCCCAAAACAATAATCCCACTTCATCTTCCTGCCCCTCATCATCTTGCGGCAATATACCAGAAATAAGATACCCTTTCAGATTAAACGCTAACCCTAGATCCTGTGGATACAACAATCCCATCTTCGAGCTTCAATGTCAGAACAATCAGACGGTCATGATTGTAAGTTCAAGAAGGTACCTTGTTCAAGAAATCAATTACGCCAATTATTCGATTAGGCTAGTTGATCCCGGCATACACGTGTCAAATTTATCTTCTTGCCCGATTTACAGCAACGGTTATGATGATTGGCCAAGCACTATTTTTACCCAATTCCTTGATTGGAATGTGCCGGTTGTGTTTATCCAGTGTTTGGTACCCGTGATTAATATCCTGGATTATATCCAGGCCCCCTTTTGTAGTAACAGGACTAGCATTTTCGCGAACTCTTCGGATGTTTATAGCTATGTTATGTTTGGCGAGCGGGTTTCGTTGTCGGATTTGGAGGAGTCTTGTAGTGTGGGCCGGGTCGTGATGACATCGGCCCGTCGGCCCGTGAGGGGTGACAACGGGTCGTCGTTGGCGGGGATTTACGAGGGTATGAGTTACGGGTTCGAGCTGTCGTGGTTTCGTGTGCTGTGTGGGGAGTGTGAGAGGACTTTTGGGACTTGCAGCTTGGATGGGAATAGGATTAGCTGCACCCACTACTGCAGGGAGGATACACCCATCTCGCAGCTTCGGTTTGGGTGTAAGTGAAAATATTGTTATGTTTTTCTTGATTCATGAAATTTTTGTTGTCAAACATTTTACAGTTACGTCCTTTGACTTTCGAAGTATTGCAAATAAGCCCCAACTTTTGGGCTGCCGGTTGTAATACTTGGGAAAAACGAGGGGTGTAAATGTAACAGAGACGAAAATTTGTGGTTATTTGTAATATTTAAGAAAGTGGAGGGATGTAAGTGAAAATATTGTTGTGTTTTCTTGATTCTTGAAATTTTGTGCTTTTTTTCGAATGGTTTATTTGTTCAAATGCTTGAGGTTTCATGCATTTTACAATTACGCCCCTCAACTTTTCGATTCTTACAAATAAGCCCAACTTTTCGGCGGGCTGTTGTAATACTTGAGAAAAACGATGGATGTAAATGTAAAATGTAAGACGGAAATTTGTGGTTATTTGTAATATTTAGGGAAGTTGGGGGGTGTAATTGTAAAAGTATTTGTTGAGGTCAGGAATTTTCAAAGTTAGTTGATATATATATATATATAAAATTTGGCCAAACCTCTAGGGTGGTTTTTGTGATTATCCCTAATTGGATTGAATTCGAGATGCTGATTAGAAACAAAGGGTAATCACAAAATAATCACAAAAACTAGCTCTCAAGTTCAGTCTAGTTAAAAATTGGGGAAAGAAAAGAGAAAAAAAGCTATCTTTTAAAATGTTAAATACCCAATTGATATTGTTTTTTCTATAATACAAATTGCATCCTTGCGAGGGTGTGTGTTTGTTATGTTTATTAATTAATTTGCTAACAGTGATTTTTCGTTTTTTAAATAATGCAGGTCAAGTCGAGTATTGGGGAAGTGAGTACCTAATCTTTTTCAAATATTACATTTATCGTCCTTTCGAGCTTTTCTCCATTGCAGTTTTAAGTATTTACATACTGCTAGTATTTTCTAACTTCTGCATTAATTAATTTCTGCTTTTGACAGTTATTATTGGAGCTTATGGTTCACTTGCTGTTGGTAAGATTCAAAAATTTCATCTACTTTGCGTTATCGTGATGAGAAATGAGCCATTGAATACATGTTGTGTTTGCAAACACCGACAAAAGAAGAAAGAAAAAGAAAAAAAAAAGTGATTCTCAGCTTCTGTGGGAAAATAAACTCATTTTTTTCCCTCTAAAAGCTGAGTGTTTTTTTTTGTTTTTTTTTTTAAATTTCAATATTCTGATGGAAAATAATCCATTAGATATAGTTAGCTTCTGAGGTTTTGGCCAATTACAAAAAGAACCCACTTTCAGAATTACTGAATACCCCTATGAAATTTGTTCGTCCTTTACAAACTTCACCCTCAAGAGGAGTGTATTTGTTAAATGAATACTTTTAAGGGTCTATTTGTAATTAATCTAAACTTCAAGGGTAGTTTTGTAATTATCTCTTTAAATAATCTTGTTTCCAAGCACCTTAGGAAGGCTAATTGGAATGTCTACATACATATATATTTGACATTATTTGTTTATTTTATTTCATAATTATGCAGCTGGTCTCGTGAGTCTGAGATTTCTCATTGGTTTCCCATTCCTAATCGGACTAGTCATCTATAAATGGCGAAAACGTCATTTATCAGTGGACGAGACGATCGAAGAGTTCTTACAAGGCCAAAATAACCTCACGCCCATAAAATACACTTACTCGGAGCTCAAGAAAATGACGAACAATTTCAACCAGAGGCTCGGCGAGGGCGCGTTCGGGACCGTGTACAAAGGCAAGCTCCGAAGCGGGCCTTATATCGCGGTGAAGATGATGGGACGGTCGATGGCGAGCGAGCAAGAGTTCATAAGCGAGGTCGGCACGATCGGACGTATCCACCACGTCAACGTGGTCCAGCTCATCGGCTTCTGCGTGGAGGGCTCGAAATGCGCGTTGGTTTACGAGTATTTGCCAAACGGCTCCTTGGACCGGTACATTTTTAGCCAGCAAGGATTGGAGGCCTTCGCGTTGAGGTACTACTTTTTTTAGTTATTTAATAATTTGTGTGTGCGTGTTACAAAAGGGTCAATTAAAATCCAGCTAACTTTCAAAATTACAAAAATACCCCTAAAATTTTATTTTATCTTACACTGACTACCTTTCATAAGCATATATTTTTTTTCAACCCCCCCTTCAAATTTATAAAAACATGACTGGTAATTATTAAGCCCTTGATTTTAACACTGAATCAAAACCTCATGGTTTTCTTCTAAGTTGGAAAGTTAGGTAGAGTTTCTTGTAATTAGGTCAACCTCAAGGGTACTTTTGTAATTATCCCTAACAAATTATTTTATCCCCCTCTGAGGCTTGACTTAATCATGAAAAACCTCCAGCTAATCTTCAAAATTACAAAAAAATACACCTGATAATTTATGTTGTCTTGCATTGAACCCTTTAAAAGCCAAAACAATAAAATAAAAAAAAATTAATAACGCTAATGCTATTCACATTTATAAAATAATTACAGTTAACCCCTTAATTTTAACACCGATTGAAACCTCAAATGGAAGATGGATGGGGCAAAATATTTTTTAATACTTGAGATAATATTTTAGAGGAACTGTGCTGTATCTCAAGCACAAACTAATGCATAATAACAACATATATGGTAAAATTTTATTTTATTATTTTCGAGATAATTATGAAAAAACCCTGAAGTTTGGTCTAATTTGAAAATTTATAAACGCCTGTTGGGGTTTGATTATTGTATTACATATACCCTACACATATTTAATCCCGCCGGCCCATAATAAGAATTTCCGCTTATGCCCCTAGGTACGCGAAGATGTTCGAAATCGCGCTCGGGGTCGCTCGTGGGGTCGACTACCTCCACTGCGGCTGCGACATGCAGATCCTCCACTTCGACATCAAGCCCCACAACATCCTGCTCGACGAAAACTTCAACCCTAAGATCTCCGACTTCGGGCTCGCCAAGCTCTACCCGACCGACGGCTCGATTGTGAACCTAACGGCCGCACGAGGCACAATGGGCTACATGGCGCCTGAGATGTTCTACAAGAACATCGGCGGCGTCTCTTACAAGGCCGACGTCTACAGCTTCGGGATGCTGTTGCTCGAGATGGCGGGAAGACGGAAGAACATGAACCCGTTCTCGGACGACGTGGGCCAGATCTATTTCCCATCGTGGGCTTACGACCGGATCCACGCGGGGAAGGATATAGAGATTAAGGACGCGGATGATGAAGAGAGGAGGATGGTTCGGAAGATTATCGTGGTGGCGTTGTGGTGCATACAGATGAAGCCGTCGGATCGGCCGTCGATGAGTAAGGTGGTCGAGATGCTCGAAGGCGATTGCGAGCTGCAAATGCCTCCGAAGCCGTTTGTGGCGCCGAGGGAGATTACGGAGGATCAATAGTTGTATGTATGTATAATCTATGTTATTGGTATATATATTAATTTCGAAATTGCCTCCAAAGTTTAGTCTAATTACAAAAATGCCCGGTTGTCTGTCGAAATTGTAAATGCTACATTGGCGTTTGTTTTTCTCTTACTAACCTCACCCTTAAAGGGGCTATTTGAAATGTGTCCCTGCGTTGCACGTGAATCATATAATTAATTAATTAATTAAAATGAATATTAAAGGGGAAAAAGCGGAAAAAAAACAAAAACGCATCACACATGATTTATGTAGGATTTTTAAAACGCACATGATTTGCGCGTGATTCATATAATTTTTAACACATATTTTTTGCACGTGATTCATAAAAAACTTAAAACGCACATCTTTTGTATATAATGCAAAAAACGCGTAATAGAGAGACGTCGAGAGTAAACCCTCGTCTTCTTTATCAAAAATCCAAAAGCCCGATAAATACGATAAAACAAACTTAAGTACTAAGGTAACTAAGACTCATACTGGATTTAAGATTGCTCTTAAGGAAACTGAAATAATGGGAAATAATTACAATACTATACTTAAAGTTTAGCCTAACTAATAAAAAGCCCCAACTATCTTTCAAAATTACAAATAACCCCGCCGTATGTTACTATTTTACAAAGTGCACTGCTGAGAGGTGTAATGATTTGTTAAAAAAAAAATCTCAACAGAGAGTTTTGTAATACTTTCAGAGGGGTTATCTGCAATTTCCAAAAATAATTCGATTTAAGGAAAAAAAAAAACTAAAAATATTTCTCCATCATTTCATCATCATCATCCATGGCTCTCTGAAAGGGCATTTGTGGCAAAGCCAACATCTCAATCCCTCTTTCAAGCATTTCAACAACCTCACTCATCAAAGGCCTATCCACAGGCCTAATCTGAATGCACCATAATCCTACTAAAATCACTTTTTTCACCATAATCTCTTCTTCTTCATTAGCATCCATAATTTCCAACTTTTCATCCCTCAATTGTTTGTAAACCCAAAATGGAAAATAAATTCCCCCTGTTTTATTACCATATTTTACCCTTCCCGCCATTTCCATCACTACCATCCCGAAGCTGTACACATCGGCTTTACACGAAATTTCGCCGATATTTTTATAAAATATTTCCGGAGCAATAAATCCCATTTTCTCATTACGACCACAACCCGAAATCTTGGGATTAAATTCCTCATCGATTAGCACGTTTCTCGGATTAATCCCGAGATCGAAAATCCCGGCCCCATGCAAACACTCGATCCCACGTGCCATTCCAAGGGCAATCTTGTAAATATTGCCGTATCTCGAGAAAACGTGTTTTTCAAGCGAGCCACGATTTACGAACTCATGCACTAAAGCTCGTTTCGGGCCCTTGATGCAAAACCCGATGAGTTTCGCGACGTTCGGGTGGCTAATTTTCGAGAGCTTGGAAACGTGAGAGATGAACTCTTTATCGCTAGACGAAGAGTTTGTTAGCATTTTGATGGCAACGGACGGTCCGGATTGAAGGTTGCCTTTGAAAACATTGTTACGTCCTAATTTGGACTTGAAATTTTTGGTCATCGTTTTGATTTCGCCGAAAGTGTAGTTTATGGGCATGAAGTTGACTTGGTGCTGTGAGATTTCTTGGATTGTTTTGCTTTGTTGCATTGATGAATGCCTTGTTTTCCATTTATAGACAATCAACCCGATCAAAAATGGAATGCCGAGTACAAGTTTTAGTGCTACGAGTCCACCTGTGTAAGCACGAGTACAAAAAAAATTTACAAAAACTTGAATAATTACAAAAATGAAAAAAAAAACCAAAAAAAAAAACCATCCCTTTGAAAGATAGACTGATTTTTTTTTTTAATAATTTGTAATTACATATATTCTTTTTTTTATTTTCTCCTAATGGATTCCGAAACATACCGATGGCCATGCCGCCATAGATTGCATAAACTGTTGAAAAGAAGAAAATAAGATATATCAGAGTATAAAGATACAAGAGTGCAGAAAAATTCAATTAAAATGAACTTTATTAATATGAACTAAAGCATATAAGGACAATGAATTAACTTACGGCCATAGAACACCAATGTACCTGCATTTCCAATTATAACAAACCAAGTTAGTAAACCATATATAGAAGCATTTAAATATATTGCTTAAAAATAGAAACCAAAAGATGAATAAGTTGAAATTTAGTGTTCAGTTAATTATAAGTTGTAAAAGTGCTTATTTATTTGTAAAAAGTCGAACCAGAACCAGAATCGAAAATATACAAACAATTATTCCTCCTACTTTTTAAATTCTGATCAAATAAATAAAGCAGAAGCTGAAATTTGCAAACACTTAAATAATTTGTTTTTCTTTTTTAAGTAAAAAAATAAATAAATATAAAATTTCTCTTACAAGCAAAGCTATCCTGCCGTAGAGGCACGATCTCGTAACAAAGGTACCGACACCGGACTTTTTTACCCTCGTCGAGAACACAATCCCCGCCACTCTCGTCACACTCCCGGCAATAAACACGGTACCACGACATCTCGAACCCGTACGCCATCATATCATGAATCTCCGAATACGAATACTTTTTATTATTATTATTATCACCATTGCCCTCCGGCCATGCGGTCCCCACCGTCGCGTCGAACGTGCACACCTCCTCCAAATCGGCAACCAAAACCCTTTCCACCGTAACGTAACTATAAACCCGCGGATAATTATTCAAAAAACCCGCACTCGTGTTTCCGCAAGACGGGTTCGACACGTAAGACGGGTTATTCACCGGTTCTACGCAGTTTAAAAACGTAACCGTGGGCCCGTACGTGCTACCGTAGTTCATGTAGCTCGAGTAGAGATCGTTGTCCCGGGAGGAGTAAATCGGGCACGACGAGTAGTTGTCGCTGACTAGGCCGGGATCGGATAAACGCAACGTGAAGTTTGCGTACGTGATCGTTCGGACGTGGTAGCTTCTTGATTTTGAACGTAGGGTCGTTCGGTTTTCGTGGCATTCGAGCGCGAAGATCGGGTCGGGATAGCCGCAGTTTGCGGGGTCGGTTTTTAACCGGAAAGGGTAGGTTATGATGATGTCACCACAGGAGGAAGGGGTGCAGAGTGATGAGTTATTATTCTGTGCTATGCAGGTTGTGGTGCACCATAGGAGGAGGATTAGAATGGTTTGAGATGAAAAAAACAGAGCACAATTTGACATTTTATTTTTTTTTAAATTTTTTTTGGGCAAATGATGAGAGACTTTTGCAGAAGATTGGTTTCTAAATGAATTAAGTTATGTTCTTGAGTTGGATATGTGATGATGTTATGGTTTTGTGCAATTGACTTAGACCGTTAGACGATCTAGGTCTTCTGTGAGACCGTCTGATATGAGACATATAATTTATTTATCTTCAAAACACAATGTTTTGAAATGTAAACTTAATATTTTTGTATTTTTTAAGTGATACTTGATATTTAATCGTCTCGTCTCACTGTGAGACGGTTACACGCATTTCTTTGAGTTGACTTGACTTATTATCACCATTTGGTATGGCAATAATTATGCTATTTGGAATTAAGTATTTCACTATTCACATTGATTTCTGAGTTTACAGAGAATATGGCTCATAAAAAAAATATATATCAACTATTATTTTTTGTCAATTTGTTGCTTAAAGCTTTTTCATGCAAAGTACCTGTTCTGATCCATCTACGCGGTTTGTAATGGTCAACACAGGTTTAATTACAAAACAAACCCTTAACATTCAATCTAATTACGTAAAGCCCCAGCTCAAATATTTGCAAATTGCACCCTTAATTGGGGGATTATTGTAATTTTGAAAGATAACTGGGATTTTCTGTAATTATGTAATCATCCCTTGTACTCTTAAAACTGCACAAGTTCTAATAACAAGCTCAAACATCAAATAAAGATACATTAGCATCATATACTTGACAAAAACAAAAGACATGAAAATTTTATTCCTCATTACCTTAATCTCCACACTACTCCATTTTGCACTTAGCCAAAATGATTGTCTCCCCACAAGCTGCGGCCCGACCGGCCCGACCATCCGGTTCCCTTTCCGTCTGAAAGACCGTCAGCCGGCCCACTGTGGATACCCCGGTTTCGAACTCTCGTGCACTAACAACGGCATCACAAAATTCGATCTCCGATTTCCTATCACCGCATCGACCAACAACACGAACATCACTATCTCGTTACAAACGGCTGTCTCGGTTTGGGACATCGATTACATGTAATATTTATTTTATGAATTGTGTATTATTAATTATTTTTTTTATATATTTTATTTATTTAGAAGCTACTAATAATATTTATTTATTTATTTTTATACAGGGCACAAAAGATGCAAGCGAGCAATGCTCGGTCGAAATCGTGCTTCCCGGAAAAAAACAATCTTATTACAACATTAAACTCTTCGAAATTTGAGGTCGAGCCGTTAGGGTATAGCGATGGATACACTCTGTTTAATTGTTCGAGCACGAGAGATAATTATTACGGGGATCAGAAAATTAATTGCCTTAGTGGCCGTGGTTACGAAGTGATCATGTTCGCTTCGTTCTACGATATCACGTCCTTGCCACCGTACTCGTCGTGCTTTAAGATGTACGACATTTCGTACGTGCCGGATAGAATGTTTAGTGTGGAAACGGATGACGATGTGTATGGGACCCGGTTTGATCTTCGTTGGCGCGAGCCGTCTTGTGGAGACACGTGTGAGGAAAATGGGAAATATTGCAGGTTGAGAAATGGTGGTGATGGTGATGAGGAGATTGAGTGTTTTGGTCATGAAGAGCCTCAACATAATACAGGTAGATTTTTTTCTTTTAGTTGATTTAAAATTTATTGCTTTAATTTCGACGAATTAGTAAATGATAATGATGGTTATTAGTTTACAGAGTTGTTTTATTTTTATTTTTATTTAAATTGATTATAAAAATAATGTGGTCAATAAATCACAAATGATTGTGTTAACAAGGACTTTAACATCATATATATATAATTACTTAATTAAAGACTTGTGTGTTCTTTGCAGGTGCATCAAGGAGCCATAAAACACTTACAGCAGGCATTATAACAGCCGGAACACTAATCCTGTCGTTTATTACGATCGCACCGTATTTCATCCTCCGGTCGTTGAAACGAAATCAAGAAGATCAAAAAACGATAGAAAAGCTTTTAGCAAACCACAAGGGTAATGCAATGCCCAGACGATACTCTTACGCGAGTATTAACAAAATCACGCGTAATTTCAAGAACGCGACATGCGGAACGTTGCACGAAGGGACGTTAGTCGATGGGACCCGCGTCGTCGTGAAGACCATCGACAGTTCTGATCAAAACGTCGAGGATTTCATTACCGGAGTGGAGATCATTGGCCGAATGCAACATTTGAACGTGCTACAATTGATCGGGTATTGCGTCGACCGTCGCAAACGAGCGCTCGTTTACGAGTTCATGCAAAATCGGACTCTCGGCAATCTTATTACGACATTAGACGACAAAAGCTTACATCGGGTCGCACTAGGCGTAGCGAAAGGAATTAATTACGTTCGCCACGAATGCGACGAGAAAATCCTTAATTTGGACGATATTAGCCCTAAGTACATTTTGCTAGATGATAATTTCGATCCGAAAATCATAGTGTTTCCGGCGGCGGGTACATATGATGACGTGTCGTCGAAGAAAATCGATGTTTTTAGCTATGGTAAGTTAGTGTTGGAGGTTTTAGGGAGGAGGAGAAATTTGTTTCATGGTAGAGATAATGAAGAAGAGGATGAGATAGTTAAGAAACTTTCTATTGTTGGGTTGTGGTGCACTCAGTGGTTTCCATCTGACCGTCCATCTATGGAATGTGTGGTTCAGATGCTTGAAGGAGATAGAATGCCTATTATGCCACCAAATCCATTTCATCTCAACACTTTTTAGTTGGAATTGGAAACTTTAGTTGGCCTTAATTTTGTGTATTTGAATGTCACCTCAACAGTTGTTCACAATTGTGAAAGATAATATTATTTGTTCTCTTCTTCTTTATTATTATTATTATTATTATTTTTTAAGTAACTGAACTAAATTTTAGAGTAGTTTTTGTAATTAAATTCATGAAGCATCTTTGGCTCATAACCAAACGCGAGCAAATTCCAAAAGATCAAAAACATTTTACTTTACCCGATTATTGGTACTTAACTGACTTATTAATTAGGGGTTTGAAATATTTAATCAAATAATAATAATAATAAAAGTAAAACAAAAATATAATTTAAAATATAATCAATTAAACTAAGAAAATATAATAAAATAAGTATTCCAAATTAAGAATAATTCTGTTTCGATTTAATTCACTAAAAAAATGCGAATGCTAACGGAATATGCTGACGACCAAAACACCGTCAGCATATGCTGTCGGATTCTGGCAAAAGAAAAAATATTGACGGATTGCTGACGGGTCTGGGCCGTCAGCGATAGACCCGTCAGCATTTTTTTGGGCGATGAATTTGCTGATGGGTCGCCGACGGGCCCGGTTGCTGACGAGTCAAGACCCGTCAGCAATATTAAAAAAAATAAAATAAAAGATGCTGACAGGTCCCTTGTCCGTCAGCAATAAAATATATTGTTGACGGCCATTTAGGCAGTCAACACTCCCGATTTATATTTCCCCCTCCCCCAATCTGTAAAAAACTGCACACCGATGAAGAGATTGAGAGCGGAGCTGACGCGAGCGAGTCGCCACCACCACCACCGGAATCAAGAGCACCACCGAGACGCCACCATCGTCGACCAGCAACCATCAAGGTATTTTTTTTGTTTAATTTTTTAATTAATTATTTATATATATAATTGTAATTTTATTTAGAAAATATTGATTATTATTGAGATTAATTAGCAAATAATTTGAGAGATTAGGGTTGAATTATAATTAGGGTGCGGATATAAGCAACCCAAAAATTTATTAGTTCACCCAAATTAAAAAATATTTCATAAAAATGCCAAAATTATCTTCAAAAACTATGAACACCCCAAACAATAATTTGTGGGCTGGAGGCCCGTTTAGTGCGATAGCGCCCACCATTTCTCGACAGTTATAGAGGATTACCCTGAAAATCAATGAGAAAAAATAAAATAAAACATATCCAAATCTTACACTATTTTTGCTCTCCTTGTTATATAGCCAATTCATTCCCAACTTCTCACTAGGGAAACTTAATTGCCAACCCTGCGATCACTTAATCCAACTTATGGCATAAGGTTAGTCCAAGCTAATTTGCATATTATTACATTGATTCAGATAGTTCAATTAGATTTTTGTAATCTATTAAAAGAAATAAGAATAAGATGAATTGTATTTTGAGTGTTTAAAATTAAAAAGTAATTTTGACATTTTTTTTTTTTAATAATTGGGGTAATTTCGATTCTCCTTTTAGTCGTATCTTGAGTTTGTAGTTTGTATGCCTCATCAAATCAAAGATCTAACAAACTACTCCAGCTCACACATGCAAATGTCACCAAACCAGTTGAGCCACGTCCAATGGCTTTCTACTATAAGGAGGTGCTCTTAATCACGTGCATATAAATTCTAAGAATCATACTCATTTAATTGTCTTCTTCTTTGCTATTGTAACAAGACATTATTGTTGTTGATACTTGTTTGAATACTAAGGTCTGATTAGTTGATTTTAAATTATTGCTCGATAAATTAATTAATTAAAAGAATTGATTGAAAGTTAATTTACTAATATAAATAGGATTAAAAAATTTATACATAAAAATAAGAAAAACATAAAAAATAAAAGAAATAAAATTATAATAATTAATAAAAACTTTTCAAAATAATTTTTCAAGAAATAAGACAAATACATGAAAAAAATTAATTATAATAATAAATGAAACTTTACTTATAACTAATAAAAATTTTCGTAAAATATAAAATAATATATTAATTTACATATAAGAAGTTTTTTACAATATAAAGGACAATAAATAATTTCTTATTAATGTAGGAGGTTATTAGAAAAGGTTATAATTTATAATTTATTCCGAACATTAATTTATTAGATAAAATAAGCTACCAAGAAATTATTCTTGATTTTCACTAAATTCCTTCAATATTTTTTATTAAAATAAATTAAGGTGTAAACACTTTAAAAAATTTCAAAGTCAAAAAATAAAACAAGCACGACTTTGGGGAGTCAACGGATAGAGCTCATGTGAGGCGCGTGGTCTCTGATCTACCGAAGGTTGTGTCCCGAAATATGACGTGGTCGGCTCCACGCTGGACTCAATAGTCAAATGAAGGGTCAATGCTGCTGGGTCCCGATTTTAAATTTAAATATAGTGAGGCCCTCAAAAGCAAATAAACAAGAGGTCCATATATATACTCCAATATATATATACATACATAGCTAGCCCAATCAACTAGAGTGTTAGGAGGATCTTTTCTGGTTAACTGAAGAAGATGATCGGAATTCGGTAAAGTTTTAATTATTCAAATTATGCTCATTTGTTCTTTTCAATTTTTCTTTTTAATTTTTGATTATGCAGAAATTTCTACTTTCGCTCCACATTTTTCTGATATATCTTTTTGGCTTTTGCTTTTCAAAATTAATTTCTTTAAAAAAAAAATTATACTTGATCACAATTATTATATATAATTATTATATATATCGTTATATTCATATGATATTGCATTTATTGAATTATTGTTTTAATTGTTTGTAATTATTCATATAAATATTCCCATGAGTTAATGTTATCATTGATATGGTGAGATGTGAATGATAGAATATTACTCTTAAAATAACCTGACTAATAATTACCAAGACTGTATATTATGTCGGCATGTGGTTTGCATCACATTATTAGAAAATGCATTTAGTCTCATGACTGCGAATAATAGTTATTCGTGATGGACACATGGATATAGTGTATAAAGCGTGTAATAATCCTTTGACTTGACGTCAATACACACCTTGTTTACTGAGTGATGTACTTTGACCATGACCAATGCTTACACTCATTTTCGGGATAGATATGACTTGTGTTGGGCACATCATGATGTAAATGAAGGTTGAGCCAAGAAAGAATTCATTTCTTGATTGAGATTTCGAGAGAGATCGCTCATAATCTCTATATTAAGTCGACTAAAGTCATTGACCAACGCAAGAGACATATTCAATATAGTAGTTGAGTATGGTCTAGTTGTCGACTAGTAAAGATGAGATAAATTGATTAAGTTATTGAGATAGACACTTGGATAAATTTTAAACTTAATCGAGTGATTCGGAATGAAAGAAATTTTACTAAAACTTTATATAAATGTTAAAATTCGCTGAGCTCAAGTGAATGTTGTTTATATATTGAGTTCGTCCAATTAAGGCGTATAGTAAATTTGCTTGGATCATCACTAAATTGATGTCATATATAAAGGCATATAGGGTCACACTATATGCGATTACTTAAGAGTGTGTCGAGAAAGTAATATATATTCAATTTGTAATATAATATTTTAATTGATTAATAATTATGATATTTATTTCTATTTGATAGAAATTATTTAATTAAATTAAATTAATTTTGAATTTAATTATCTATGTTATTTTAATAAAGGTACTTTAGCCAAATTTATTTTGGGCATGTTTTGGACGGTGTAACTCAATATAACATAAAGTCTTAAGTTGATAAGGGAGTTTTTAGAGAAATATCATAACAAATCCTGAGTTCTTAAGCTTTCGTGAAATATTATATTTCTTCACGATAACAATACATTGAAATTATTTATTATATAAATATATTCGTTCATAGTATGAATCTCATTTAAAATAGTTAGTGTAACAATGTCACTGCAAAGCATTGAAACGTCATCTCGTTTTCTTAATTTCCACAATCTCTCTCTCTCTCTCTCTCTCACTCACCCGTCCGCCATAACCAGCCGCAGATGCACATGTATTGTATCAAATAACTTTTTATTATTATATATTAAATGAATTTCAATTCAAGTGGTCTCAATTTAATAATTTATAACTTATATAATTAGTTTTGGACAAATACTCACGGAACAAATACTTGTATGCTTTAATAGGAGATCATATAAAAATATACCGACAAAATGAAATGCATTGGAGACATTATTGTTGTTGATACTTGTTCGAATACTACAAATGAAACAAGCACGACTTGGGGGAAGTCAAGTCAAGTCAACGGATAGAGCTTTGTTTGAGGCGCTTGGAGAAGATGGTTATGACGTGGATGCTGGACTCAATTGCCAAAGAACGGAGTTTAATACAAAAATAAAAGGGTGAATGCTTCTGGGTCCCGATTTTAATTTAAATATAGTGAAGCCCTCAAGAGCAAATAAACAAGAGATCCATATATACTACATTTTTATTATACATACCCTAGGCCCCCAAATTACCCCAACGAACTGAGTGTTAGGAGGATCTTTTCTGGAATCCGGTTAAGTTTTTTTATTATTCAAATTATGCTCATTCATCTTTTCAATTTTTGTTTTTAAATCTTGATTATGCAGAAATTTCATTTTTCTGATATATCTTTTTGTCTTTTGCTTTTCAAAATTAATAAAATAAATAAATAACTATTTCAGTGTTGTACCTTTGGCCGCCGTCCGATTCCCAGTTGTCGTCAGCCGCCATGTGAACACTATGATACCTCAAAAGCCCCTGTTCAATAGGTTTAAGTTTGAATATATGCTTTTACAAATTTCTACATTCGGTCCACATTTTTGTGATAATTCTTTTTCTTTTGTTTTTCAAAATAAGGGGAAAGAAAACTATTTTTGATTTCCAAACCTTGGTTTTGAAGGGGCACAATAAGAAGGGCAGCTTCAAAGGTTGTACCTTTGGCCGCCGTCCATCCCTCACTTGACGCCTGCCGAATGTTTTTTTTCGTCATCCTATTTTGAGTCGTTTTTGAGAAGCATGGGGATTGGAGATGAGTTAAAAGTGGAAGAGCACGAAAAGGTTGATTTTTTATTTTTTATTTTTTGCTGAAATTTGTTTGTACTAGTCCAAAATCATAATTGTAACTTATTCCATCTGTGTTCTTGTGTAACTCATCTATGACGCAGTCTATTCGCTTTGCAATCGAAGAACGTGGCAACAAGCAGCAGGCTTTAGTGTTAGTAGAAACCAAAGGAGAAGGTGAAATACCGAATGTTGAAGTTCACGTGCCAGATGTCGTTATTGGTGAGTATGATGAGGATGCGGAAAAAGCTAATCGGTAGTCGGGGAATTTTAATATACCTTTTGTTATTAGAGTCGGGTATGGCAACGGGGCACATCTAGAGATGCACTGCACTTGTTATCCTGACACTATCTGTGTTGATCACATGAGTCTTGATAAAGATCCTAATTTGGTGTCTTGCAATCAAATTAACATGTAATTACCTCTTTAATATATTATTCCTGTTTTTTAATGATTTTTATTATTATCATTACGGGGTTTTGATGATTTTATATAGAAGATGTGACTTAATTAATTGGTGGAGTCTGCTTTGTTATAGGGATATGCCTATGAATATTCTGGGCAAGATGCATCTAGATGCTTCTGGAGCAATCAACCCCAGCACAATCCGCTACTTGCGTGAATTGAAGATTGAGCTGAATGAATTCAAGAAGTGCTTTGTTGTAAAACCGGACGAGGAGTTCCGTTGGTCATTCTACTCGTCTATGTTAGATTATGCCGCCAGGCGCCGCTTTGATTTTAAAAATGTGTTCGGTTATGAAGAAAACATGTCTTCGGATGGAGATGATGATCAAGACTTTTCGGATGACGACGATCAGGTGAATCTTTTTTATTTTAAATGGATTATTTGCTCATGGTTTTATATCTGAATTAATATGAAGTATTAATTATTTAATTAATTCTTGGCATATGTTATAGGATGAAAAGCATTATAAACCTCGTGAGGTTCCCTCCTCGCAGCTGTTTCACGTGATGACTCGGGAAGACATAAAAGACGAAATTACAATTTGGGTTCAAGAAGTGACTCCCATCCTTGCCAACTTTGACGAGGCGCACAACCAAAGCTTTATACGTTTCGTGTTTAGTCTCTTAATAAATGATAAAGGGACGTGTCTGAAGTTTCGCTGCTTTGCTTATCCTGACGGCAAGATTACCATCGAAGCCCTGGAGATTGTGGATGATTGGAAATTTAAGGATTATGTTATTGCGGGCGAAAGGGCTGATGCGACATTCTTGGATGGTAAGGGTGTCAGTCATACGTTGGATCTTAATCCAAACGACGATGGCCGCGCGGCGACGAGTAGCCTGATCAGTGCAGTTATTTTATCCGAGTCCATGTTTGCACCTTCTTAACTAAAGTTACCAAGCACTTATATTTATTTTGCGAGTTGCGACTTGTGCATGACTACAATTTCCTTTACCGCCGCTTCCATGGTCATGACTAGCTCCTCAACAAATCTAGGTGCACACAGTAAATATATATGTTATATCATGCATGTTGTGTGAAGTAAATTAATTTTCCGTTATATCCATCTCCGTCCTTATCATCAATCTCTGGCATAGATAGACTCGTTAAGACAGCAAACCTAAGAATTTTGTTGTTTTGTTCTTCTTTCCCCAGCTGAATAGAATAGTAGAGGTATTTTGAGAAATTAGTTGAGCCCGAGCGAGAAAATTAAGGGCATAGTAGAGGTATTTTGAGAAATTAGTTGAGTCCGAGCGAGAAAATTAAGGGCATGATGAAGATGATGATGATGATGAGACATATATTCCAGCAGCCCATCTTACATTCTTCTTATCGGGAGACTGCAAATGCAGGTGATTCGGTTATGTGTGTGTGTGTGTGAATGTGTATGTGTATATAGATTTGTGTATGTGTGCTTATAATATATATATATATGTTATGTGTGCTTATAATATATATGTTATCTGGATCTTACATTCGAGTAATTAGTTGGATTTGAAAGAGGGTTTTCAGTGAGCTCTAGAGATTCAAAGTCAAAGTGAGATGGCCGGTTGACTTGATAGAAAAGAACCTTTTTTTTTTGTTTTTTTAGTTTTTATTTTTAATATCTGCTTTTCATTCTATATATCAAGAACCATTTCTCTTTTTCTTTAATTTACAAGTCACATTAGAATCATTAGAAGCACTGATAATTATATATATATATATATATATCAACAGTGTGAGAATGGACATAATTAAGGGCCGGTTGAGGATATATATGAAGTATTTTTTTAATTTTTTGGGGGTTGGACTAGTCAGAAATCCCAAGTCAAAGAAAGGAATGAGATGGATTGACTTGAATTATGGGTCAAACTCTAGATTAGGTTATATGTTGAAAACCATTTCCTTAATTTCCAATATTTGGATATACATTTAGTTTTGGACATCACATTATTTCTTCTATATAGTACATACATACATGAATACAAGATTTAATAAATTAAACTAATAGTTCCTTCTTGTACGTGCTTGGAGGTTCATTATCGGGCGGGACCTACCGTATTCCGCCGGTGGAGATCATGCTGATCGTGAATGATCCACGTCAACTACACCAACATATATCTCCAACTAAGGAAAAAGTACTATTGCTAAAAAAGATGAGTTTACCTCCCATTTCCGAGTTAGCTAGAGTTGAAGAAAAACTGGCCGGAGTGGACGTGTAATGTAACTGTAGAAGTCGAGAGTAAGCTGATTTATTATTCATTTTTCTTTTTTTGCTCTCATAATTTTGTAGTTACTTGCAGCCTAATCAAACCTTGTGGTGTAAACTTTTTTTTTTTTTTTTCTTTTTTCCTGAAGGCATAAAGGATTCTCAAAGTCAAGGCCCTCTAGATCTTGAGGCATTCATTCCTATTGGTTCCAATAGTGAACTCGGGAACCAATAGGAATGCCTTGGAATCTTATCTACAGGGCCCTTCGACTTTGAGATGAAAAAAAAAAAGTAATAAATCAACTTACTCTCGACTTCTACAGTTACATTACACGTCCACTCCGGCCAGTTTTTCTTCAACCCTAGCGAACTTGGAAATGAGAGGTAAACTCCATATTTTTTAGCAATAGTACTTTTTCCTTAGTTGGAGATATATGTTGGTGTAGTCGACCGCTCGATAATGAACCTTCAAGCACGTACAAGAACGAACTATTAGTTTAATTTATTAAATCTTGTATTCATGTATGTACTATGTAGAAGAAATAATGTGATTTCTGACTAGTCCACCCCAAAAAATAAAAAAAGACTTCATATATATCCTCACACGGCCCTTAATCATGTCCATTCTCACTCTGTTCAGTCGCAGGATATATATATATATATATATATATATATATATATATATATATATATATATATATATTAGTGCTTCTAATGATTCTACTTAAACCTGTATATTAAAGAAAAAGAAAAATGGTTTTTGATATATACAATGAAAAGCAGATTAAAAAAAAAAAAGTTCTCTTCTATCAAGTCAACCGGCCATCTCACTTTGACTTTGAATCTGTAGAGCTCACTGAAAACCCTCTTTCCTCTTTCAAATCTCGAAACGTCAGATCCAGATAACATATATATTATAAGCACACATACACAGATTTATATATACATACACATTCACACACACACATAACCGAATCACCTGCATTTGCAGTCTCCCTGTAAGAAGAATGTAAGATGGGCTGCTGGAATATATGTCTCATCATCTTCATCATGCCCTTAATTTAGTCTCCCTGTAAGAAGAATGTAAGATGGGCTGCTGGAATATATGTCTCATCATCTTCATCATGCCTTAATTTTCTCGTTCGGGCTCAACTAATTTCTCAAAATACCTCTACTATTCTATTCGGGAAAAGAAAAATAAAACAACAAAAAAAAAAGTGAGCTTGCTGATTTTCTTTCTCTCTCTAACTTAGAATACAACAGCTGCTTTTCTGCTCACTGCTATTTCATGTGTGTCTCTTCATATTTTCACGTAGTACGTAAGCCTTTCACCATTTTGGTAAGCTGATATTTGACTAATTATATCAATAAACCTATTTAATTTGTCTTGTCCTATATATTTCGTCATTGGTTGGCCTAGGGCTGAAACTTTATTTAAAATTTCAAATTCTTCGCTCAAACAAATAGAAAAATTAAAAGTAGC
>BMAC01000241.1:163913-181406 GCA_014905375.1 Phtheirospermum japonicum
TTTTCTATTTTCTGCCAAAACTTCGATCCCTGAGCGCACTTCCGGCGGTGGAGTCTCGACAGATCTTCTTTTTCGAAATCGTCGTTTATCTTTTCGAAAACGGTGATCATGCTCAAGGAATTTTTCGGTGATTGTCGAACCACGATTGCTTCCCACTGCACTTAAGAGTGAAGGCGTCCGACCGTTCCATACAGTAAGGACACGCTTTTTGACCGGCCCGTACTCCATCCGGACAACATAGAAAACGCAGGGAAATCGCTGATTGTCCCACATAAGGGCTGCTCGCAATTGAAAATTTTGTTTCTTAGATATATCGTACGAGGGAGCCCCAAACCGTCCACAACTGATTCAATTCATGGATTAGGGGTTGCAGAAACACATCAAGTTTGTCTTTTGGATTCTTTGGCCCTGGTACAAGAATGCTCAGGAACATGAACTGTTCTTTCATGCACATCCAAGGAGGCAAGTTGTAGGGTGTGACTATGACGGGCCACGATGAGTATTGTGCTCCAAAACTTCTAAATGGTTGAAAACCATCTGTACAAAGACCCAATCTCACGTTTTGACTTTCGGCCGCAAAGTTTGGATTAGTCTCGTTGAAATGTTTCCAAACTTCTGAGTCGGATGGGTGGTGCATTGGTTAATTAATTACTTATAGACATATATTAATAAGATAGAAGCTTTTGTGGCAATGATGAAGACGATGATTTATATGAAGATGACACAATTTGTAAGACTTGTGGGGTGATCCAAGTAACAATGACTGGCAAGAGGAGAATACAATAAAGATAAAATGACAATTTGCATTGAAGTGGTATCTGCCATCATTTCTGAATTTGATGATGCAGTAAACAGACAGATTATACATTTCATCTTTAGACTCTTAATAAATGTTAATGAGATATTTTTACAGTTTTAGTGTATTTCTTATCCTAATAGCAAGATTTGCATTAACATCATCATATATCTTCAAGAGGTATTTATTAATTACTAGCCATTGGTTTCGTCCATGTTTATGTCTTTTAGTCTAAGAATTCTTGATTCTTGTTGCAATCACATCTTAAGTTTTTGAGATGTTACAGTTAGTATTAAGTTTAGTCGTATTTCTACTTTCTTGTAACCCTAGGTGAATGTCTATGTATTCTAGTTTGATATTCTATTGTAATGTACTTCTCTATTATTTTGTTCTTTGTATATGCATAAACCCGATTAACCAGAAATGTTGTTTCAACTTTATAAGGTCAAAAAATAAGTGACATTGACTATATAGATTTTACTTCAAATTAATCTTGTTCACAATTAATATCTTCTTCAATCTTGCTGCAGTAAGTATTTCTGGAACTACGAGTTCATATCCAAGAGGACATATAGAATGCTCTCCCGAGCTACATATATGTGACCCTCCAAAGGGAAGATAACTAGGCGACATTCAGTACCATGACCTAGTTATCCTCAAAGGCAAGATAACTAGGCGGCATTCAGCACCATGGGCTGCAAAATTTGGGAATACTTATATTAAAAACTATATTATCAAATAAATATATAACTTATTAAAAGGGAATTAGAAAGAAGTTAAACCTCTTCCAAGAAAATCTTGGGGCAAATTCGAAGAAATGGCAATTGTTTGTTATTCCACATTTTTAGCTCAGATAAGGTCATATAAGACATGGAAATGTACCATCTTGAACATTGTAGTATGGAGGTAGATAAAGGTTTGCCTCCACATCATTCTCATCTTCTCTCTTAAACTTGATAATTTCACCCGAAAAAGCAATTGCAGCAGGTTCTAATTGAGCAACATCGCAAATTTTGGAAAGTTCTCACTTAAAGAGTTTATTCTTCCATTCGTCAACAACATACATGCTTCAATCTTGCCATTCAATAGCCCTGCAAAAAGTCATGATAAGCTTAGAGTGAATTTAGACAACTTATTAGATTCTTACTCGAAGTGAAACTTAAGCTTCTTCAACACTCTTGGTTCTGGTTACACAAAATATATCGCGATGGTGTTCTTTTAGTTTGGCATCATCGTCGTCTTGAGTTGTGACCCTATATATATATTTGTAATTCAGAAAATGTAAAAAAAACAAAATTTAATCATCAAAGACACACACACACACACACTAAATAATAATATTTATACCATACAAATCTAGACACTGAATCTTTCGAATTCCTTTACAAACATTCTCCTGCACACAAGGAATGTTCTCGGCAAGTCGCAAACCTCTTTGATGAAATCTCCATTGTTGTTCCATACTTCAGACTTCATTGGGACCTTTTATAAGTTACTGCATGTGAAAGCGTCTGGTGAATGAAGTATATGGGGAGATAAGTATGGAATGAAGATGCTATCAAAAAGGTATAGAGCGCAAGCGGTCCAATTAGCTTCGTGTCATCCCTTTGGTGCTGATCAAAGAAATGAACGCAAGATGTGACGTCACATAATACTCGAACAAGCTCTCTTGTCAAGTAGCTCTTGATATGTTTGAACTTGCACGACATGGTTTTACTTGTTTGAACGTATTATGGGACTGTAAGGGACTATTAGGCTCTTTGGACGCGGTCCACGAGTCAACGAGGGAATGGTCAGAATTAGCAAAGTCGAGTTGCTTATCCATGTAAAACTAATTAAAAGAAATATATGTATGTGTGTGTGTGTGTGTCTGTGTATATATATATATATATATATATATATATATATATAACAATTAATCTAAAATAAAATAAAGAGATTCTTTAGAATAAATGGTTTGTGACGAAAATTGTAATGTAATGAAATGCAATTCATGTTGCATGAGGATTGCAGACGTCGAATTGTGAGAATATAAGGAGTTGTGTTAATTAGGAATGAAAATGTATGTGCAAGTATTATTTAGAGAGCAATTAATTAAATGGGAAGACGAAACTAAAATCTTGGATATTATTAATGATAGGTGAGACGTAGTTAGTGAAAGTCATTTATGGGACAATGCTAATAAAACCTCAGACACTCTTATTCGGGTAATAAACACCCAAGGAAAGTTGTAATTATGGCCCTTTCGAGGCCAAAAACCCCTAGCTTTTCTGAACCTATTATATAAGGGAAAAACATCTAACAAACAAGAATACATCACATTTTATATAGTTCGCGGTCGCAAGAACCGTAGTTGTTAGTATTCTCAAGCTGGTAATGATTACAAGTTAGGAAGAACCATAACTTACTCGTTAAAAAGAGTTGCATTGAGGAACATGTCGGGAGGTAACAAAGGCCTTGCTTGTAATGACATTGCATTAATCACCCACACACACTCCATGTTTTTGACAAGAACAACAACAATAAATAAAAATAATAATTATAGTGTTGAAATAATAATAAAAATTCATTGTTTTGGAGGTTAAGTGTTTATGTTCTATAATTGTCTATTCATGTATTTGGTTGGTCCATATTCTAGATTTAATACAATACATGAAATTAGCTTCAGTCTTTTGGTTTGTCATAATTCAAGGTTTTATTTTTGTAG
The DNA here is from genome assembly GCA_014905375.1 of Phtheirospermum japonicum. Classification (NCBI taxonomy): domain Eukaryota; kingdom Viridiplantae; phylum Streptophyta; class Magnoliopsida; order Lamiales; family Orobanchaceae; genus Phtheirospermum; species Phtheirospermum japonicum. The sequence goes on from BMAC01000241.1 coordinate 167,417, forward strand.
GTATAAATACCCCAAGTCTTAGAGTTATTCGTAAACAGATTATCAAGTTTGTTTAATAAAGTAAAGTGTTTCCTCCACTTCTATATTGAGCGTGTAAGTCTTAGAGTGTTTTAATGCTCACCATTTTCTAATAAATAGGTATCAAGAGTCATTTGTATTTGTTTGGAGTCCATTAGATTTTCAAGTTCTCATTGATATCGATGTCGTCGGTGCAATTGTTGTTGAGGAGATCCTCGATGATGATCAGATTGTTGCCAAAGACAGAAGACTTATTCACATTAAACATACGATGAGAAATGGCATTGTCTACCCTAACACACAATACTCTGTCAATATTGTTAAAATCATCAGATCGTGTCCAAAAGGTCTGAACACGACCTTGCCACTAATCTTGGTGCCTTAAACTAATAATTAAATGCTCTGAAAGCAAGAATATCAATAGCTGAATAAATAAGTCATAATTTAGGTGCCCTTGCCAGCCTTTCCTCGAGGAAATTAGAGGGTTTGCGTCTCTTGCTGAAGTACATCGTGGGGAATCTAGCCGAGTTCCATCTTGCATTCGTCTTTTCAATGTATGGGAAGATTGAATCGTGAGAGTCATATGAGGTTGAGGAATAGGCTGAGATCAATCTACTGGTTCTATATTGAAGAGTGTTGGTATTGGATCCAGATGCAAATCTAAATGTTTGTCCTAATCATTTAACCGCGTTGGAAGGATTTAAGAAACATCCATGAATTATTTATATAAACTGGATAGATTCGATGTGTACAAGTGGATAACCGAAGACTGTATTCCTAATTCCTTCTAGTTCGATCAAATAAATTATCATTTAGTTATTTGTAATTATCTATCATGTATTGGGACAAATGAAAGTTATATGTAGTTCTGTTATGAATTAGGACAAAATGAGGATTCATATAAGAAAGACGTTAAGTCTTTGAGGTTTATTTTGTTGGTATTTATTTATTAAGAAAATAGTAATTTGTGTTTGAGAGATGGAAGCTTGAAGAAAAACGATGAACGCAACACATTCGAAGTTAGACCCGATCCTTGCTTGAAGCTTCCACCTTAGGCTTCGGGCGCTATTTATACCATGTATGATACATACATACATACATACATACATACATACATACATACATACATACATACATACATACATACATATATATATATATATTTATTTATTTATTTATTTATTTATAATTTAAAAAAATTACGATTGCGACAATGCTTGGAATAGATTGAACAAGACAATTACAATTAAAACTTAATAAAAATGATACAATTGATGGACCAAGCATATGTAAAATTTAACTTGCTTGGCCCAATCCCATGACTAATTGGGAATACATGAACAAAAGGGGGCAATCACACAAATAAACTCCATATAATCAATTTGGCATTACAACAAGAATTCCCCAAATATAAATAAATCCTGATTTGTTTCTCTTTGAAGCTCCCTAATATCATTTTCTTTAAGAATAGATTACCCAAGTTTTGACAAGGTAATTCGTGATTTCTTCAATTTATTGTTATTTTATGTATCTTGTTATTAATAATTCAGAAATGTGTTCATTGTTTTTTCATTGCTATTTAGGTACAATGAAAGAGTTAGAGCTCAAATAAAAAAAATGTAAAACGAAAGGAAAATGCAGTAATCAAGAGTCAAAAATGTGATATACATTGATACTTTAATTGTGATAAAGCATGCTCGTGAAGAGGAAATAGATAATTTGACGATTAAGGAACAACAAAATCTGAATGACAATGATAAAAACGAACCCGTTGAAGTGGAAGAACAAAATGAAACAACTTCATTTTCTCCTATCTTGAAAAGTTATTGGAACATTGTGGTCATTCTGACATTAGTGGGGCTAATTTATTTTCAAAATTGTTAGCATTGAAGAACTTCATCCCAACAGAATCGAAAAGGCCTACCAAAGTGCTACAATATTCAAAGAAATGAACGATTATTTCCCAACTGCATATATTGCCTATGAGATCTTGCCTCAGCAGAAAGAAGTTTTTCAAAATTAAAACTGATCAAAAAATATCTTCAATCAACTGTCACAAGAAAGATTAAATGATTTGTCTATGTTATCGATTGAGAAAGAAATTATTGAAGAATTAGATTATGAAATTATTGTTAATATTTTTGCATCAAAAAGCGTAAGACGGGTAGTGTTTAAGTGACTAATTAGCCATTAGGAGAAAAATATTATTTTCTTATCGGCTTCGATGATTTTTTTTGTTTTCTTGTCATCCCCGCTGTTAGCATACCACAACAGCATCAAGCCATGCATGGCCATGGATCAAGAACAAGACAAAAACTGGCTACACAACAGGTTGCACATATGGACAAACCAAGAGAGCCGTTGCAAGGTTCCAGCTAGGCATTCCTTGTAATTTTATATGAACCAATGTATTTTACACACGTATAGGTGTTCTAGATCATTACTGGGGTTATATATTATGTATTTTAGATCAACAGCCGAATTGCATCATTGTAACCCTAATACTGAATATGAGCTCATCTGCTTTCAAGCTTGCAGCTTTATTTTGTTCATTTATGGCAAATTAATTGTTTATCACCCGCCTATTTTTTTATCGCCTTGTCGGCTTCTATAAATCTTTGTGTTATTTTGCATATTTCTACGATTATTTATGTTGTTTTGTCTAATGTGACCTTGTTTAGTATATATATTTTTATGTTATTAAATAGCCTGTTAAGAAAATATATGTTAGGGGCACAAAATTTATATGTCACCTCGAGTTGCAAAAATCACAAGACCGACCTTGTTCGTAGTTCCATCACTTAACAACAAAAATTATGATAACTGTAATAAAGATGAAACCTTAGTAGGAGGTTCCAAAGTACGAGACACTGTGGAGAGAGGAGGTGATATATGCAATGACGCCAAGGAAAAGATAACACTCACTCCTCAAAGTTTATATGAGAAGATATTCGATAAAGTTAATGCGGCAACTACCTCCAAGCAAGCATAGGAGATTTTTCAAACTTCATTTAAAGGCATAGATGAAGTGAAGAAGGTGCGTCTCCAAATAATATGAGGTATATTTTAATCTCTAAATATGAAGGATTTTGAATCGATCTCGAATTGTATTTTAAGAGTTTTGGCGATTACAAATCAAATAAAGCGACAAGGTAAAATCTAAACGAAGATCGTATCATTGCAAGCATTTTGAGATCTTTAGATCCAAAACTCAGTCATGTGCTTGTTTCCATTGAAGAGTCCAAGAATTTGGACACCATGGTTGTTAATAAACTTGTTAGGTTTTTACAAGTCCATAAAAAATGTTGAATAAGCCAAATCAAGAATTAATAGAACATGTTTTCATAGTAAATCGTCATTAAAAGAGGATACAAATCAGGGCTCTTCTCGAAGAGGTCGCAGAGGCCAGTTTTGAAGTCATTGAAGAGGCGGATGTAGACAGAGTAATTATTCATCAGGTAGTAATAGTTATGCATCTTGCAGTAATAACTATGTAATTGACGATAATAGTTATACATCTAGTGTTTATAACTATGCACTCCAGAATCAAATAAGAGGTTGCATATGAGGCAAAGTTCCAAGAGGTGGAGGATGTAGACTAAATCAATAATGGCATGATAAGACAAATATTAAATGTTATACTTTTCATTGCTTTGGTCATTATGTATGGGAATGTAAGAATGTAGAAGAGAAAAATAATCTAATGGAGAGTAACGATAAAGGAGATGTGGATCTCACTTTGCTTCTTTCTTGCAAAAATAATCAAAATGAGAAGGGGAATCAATGTATCTTGATTCTGATACAAGTAACTATATTTGTAAAAAGAGAGATTTATTTGCAGAACTTGACGAATCAATCGACGGTGATATAACTTTTGGAGATTCTCCAAAGTCCAAGTCAAAGGGAAAAGTACAATTTGGATTCATTCAATGTAAGTCATCAATTCATTTGAATGTCTTATTTATTATAGCCATTGAAGAGTAATATTTTGAGTATGTGAAAACTTTTGGTGAAAATTATGACATTCATTTGAAGAATAAAGCTTGACGATGAAGGATGAAAATGGCCGATTGTTGACCAAAGTCCCCATGACGTAAACATTCAAAGTGATGTTCCTATGTGTTTGAAGTCTTGTTTCAAAGATGAATCGTGGCTATGGAATTTGAGGCTTGGTCACTTTAATTTTGATGTCCTCAAAATGATGAGTAAAGAAACAATGGTGAAGGGATTGTCTTTCATAAATCATTATAATCAACTTTGTAAGTGATTTATTTATGTTAAACATGCAAGACAAAATTATCTGAATGAGTCTTTGTCAAGAGCACGACATCCATTTGAGTTGATTCATTCGTATATTTATGCATCTATTATACCTCATTTACTTAGCAAGAATAGTTATTTCTTGTTGTTTATTGATGATTATTCTCAAAAAACTTGGGAATGTTTTTTAAGTAGAAATTGGAGGTGTGTTAACCTTTAAAAAATTCAAGGCGATGGTGGAGAAACAAAGTGACTATAAAATCAAAACTCTCCGGTCTGTTAGAAGTAGTGAATCGCTTTAAATGAATTCAAATCTTTTTATGAGAAAACTATCATCCGCCGTCATATGACGACTCCATATTCACCACAACAAAATGGTGTAGCCGAGCGGAAGAATCGAACCGTCCTGAACATGGTGAGGAGTATATTAAAAAAATAAAAATATGTCAAATGAGTATTGAGTGGAAGCCGTTTCTTGTGCGGTTTACTTGATGAACCGAAGCCACACGAAAAATGTAGTTGACAAAACTTCTCAAGAAGCTTGGAGTGGTTAGGCCAATTATTTTACACTTGCGAGTTTTGGGAGGCATAGCCTACACACTTGTTCTGGATCAATAAGTGAATGAAACTTGATGATAAAAGTGTAAAATATATTTTCATCGGATATGATCCAAGTACAAAAAGGCTACAAGTTGTTCGATCCGAGCAATGGGAAAATTATGATAAGTCAAGATGTTGAGTTCGGAGAAGAAGGTGTGTGAGAAATTGAATATCGAAAGAAAATTAATCTACATAGTTTATTCTTTGATGGCGAAGTAGAAGTCCCAAAGCAACCGAACACACCACTACCGATGCCGCCACCACAATACACTTGTGTTGATGATTTGAGTTCGTGTGAAGGTCCTCGAAGATTTAAAAGCATACGTAATATCTACGATGACACCGAAGGGGTAACAAATTTGATTAAATTTACTCAATTTTTCTTATTTGCTTAAATTAAACATGTTGAGTATGATGATGCCCCTCATAATAAAAAATGAAAAATCTGTCAATTTTGTTATAAAAGAAAATGCCAAAAATCCATTTTAATCACCTTGATTTTACCAGAGAGTAAATAGTTTGTGCCCCTTTTCAAGATCTATGTAGCCAGATCGTGATACGGTGTTTGTCTAACCTCTTCCCAATTAACAGAATTATGGTTACAGTCTGTCTATTTTTTGTACAGTATTTTACCCTCAATTCGTCCCAATAGTTTGTGACTTGTTTCTCCCCGTCTTTTCCTTTCCTTTCCCCTGATGTAGATTCAGTCTGGGATGAATATACATTTCCGTCCTCCGGGTCGTCCTGATTCTGACTAGTGGGGCAGGAAGTTGAGTCATTTGCCACCATCGATTGTTCTAGGTCGACCTCATCATAGAGTCCTACGACTATTCTCAATAGTTCACTATCGTGGATTGCAAAATCACTTTCACCATCACTCACAGTCGGAAATTTTGATGCAAGGTTCATAAAGGCATGACTGTAAGCCAAAAATGAAATAAATAATAATAATAATAATAATAATAATAATAATAATAATAATAATAATAATAGTAATAATGGCAATATAGGAGGGATTTGATTGTCATTTTACAAAATCTACCTGGAAAGGCTATCGTGGACATTTTGAGTCAGCAAAACATAGACCACCGTGTCAACCACTGACCCTTTCCATGGTGAGAGCTGCCTATCTCCTATGAGTTTGAATGAATCGTTGTTACGTAATCAAAACTGAAGGTGTGTTTATGCTCATAACCCATTCCCAAATACAATTTTATAAAAATAGAAATTTCACCAAAATTGCCAAATAATTAGTGTTCGCTGCATTTGTTCAGATCACGGATCAATTATTTGTAACTTAATATAATAAATCAAATAATGCTATGGTAATTTCAATTTCAATAATACCTCGAATAAGATGCATGGCGGAAATAAATTTGTCTAGTGTCCCGTATTTTGCCTTGTCAGCCTTTAGTTGTGAATGACGTTTCTTAGGTAGTGGTTGGTGTTTCTTGGGCCGATTTGATTTTTATTTGGAAGCAATAAGTGAATCATTTTGGTTCCTTATAACAAGTTGGTGATTCTTGGGCGGATCCAATTTTTCTTTGGAAGCAATAAGTGCATCATTTTGGTTCCGTAGAACAAGTCGGTGTTTCTTGGGCAGATCCGATTTTTCTTTGGAAGCAATAAGTGCATCAATTTGTTTCTGTAGAACAAGTTGGTTAGGTACATCATTAATATGTATACCCTCCATGACTTGACTAGAAAAATCAACCAAAGCTTTCTTATACAAATCATCTGGAAAACAAGAGTAGAGTTGTCACATGAAAGAAATAAACCAGCTAAAAATAACTCAAGATAAAAGCAATAGAAAATTAGGCTTTCGACTCACAATCTTGGCTTGCCGAGACATCGTCCTCTTCGTCATCCTCTTCTTCATCATCAGAAGAGACCACGAAAGATACGGAAGAAGGTGATCCCACGTCCGAATCACGATAGTTAAGAATGTCAATATTTGCTTTGTGTTCTAGAAGAACCATTTCAACTCCATTTATATGATCCTCAAAATCTGTCATAGAATTTTGAATGCTTTCATTCCAGCAAACCACATCATCCTCATCCTGAGAAAGTTTTTGTTGCTCAATCGATTTCGTTTTCTTCGAATGTAGAATGTCATCATTACAATAAACTACATTATTCTGATGAAGATCAATCTAAGTTTGGTTCTGATAGAAGATGCTATCCAAATAAAAGTCTCCGATAATTGCAATTCAAAAATATCGTTGACAAAGGACGATAAGTCACTTTTACGAGTGGATCTCTTYGATCTTTTCTTTCTCGCCACCCAATTTAAGTTCAAGGTAGATTTCTCAAATGTCGGATGTTTAACTGCTTTGCTTAATGCGCGAGATCGCATCGTTCTACTGCTCGCTACTTGTCCCAAGTTCATTGGCTCATTCATTGATGCCCTTTTCTATTTTTGAGGGGTTGGAATCACACTAACTAGTCTAACTAACTTGTCGAATGCAGTTGCTCTTGGTCGACTCATCCTTGCCTTTTTGAATAAAGATGGAAAAATGGGACCTAGATTTCTACTGTTCTTCAGACATTCATTTGGCCTGAGGGTTCTCGTATAGACTCGAAGAGAATTGAATATGCTAACAGAGCCTTGTAGCTCCATTTCCACCTCCGGTTGACTACTACATATCTCATCGCAAACCTTCAAAATCTGATTCACTGTGCGGTTTTCAATATCAAAATTCAGTTTTCTTCTAGAGGGCTCAACTGTGGTTATGGTTAGACTATTTTTTTCCATGAGTCTAGGGCTCTTTGGGGTCCGGATCGGGGATTTAAGGGTCGAAGGATTTAAAGTCTTCTTCTTAGGTTTAGTACTATCATATACATTAGGTCTGTGCTTTTCAATTTTCGGTCTCTACAGTGTGTGTATATGTGTGCGTGTGTGTGTGTTTAAATAAAAAACTAAATGTGAAATTGGGAATTATTAGATCATTAGAAGATATGTAAAATTGCAAGCAGTGTGTTGTAGTTGTTTGATATATATACTACATCAAGTGAGTCTGGATCTCTTTGTAGGAAATATATATATCTGCATTGGGAGATATGTCATTTTTCTTAAGCTAAAATCAATTTCTACTCAGTTTGTTCCTTGTTTCTTTATTTGGTCCCTGTATTCATATATACAGCATGTGCGGAGATAAATTATTTGCCATAACTGAAAGTTCATAAATCTTCATGTTGGAGACAAGTTGTGTTTTGATGTGAAATGCTTTTTTTTTTGTACAGACGAAAGGGCACCTCAAGAAACCATTGAGGTTGAAGCCTCTCTTGTGTCGGGAAATGGTGCGCCGTTCATAATCACATTTTGCATTGTGAATTTGTATTAGATTCGACGAAAGCTTCAAACAAGGCGCAGAATGAAACTCCCCAAAGAAGGAATCAACATAAATGAACAAATAAAGTCAACTGTGAAGAATGATACGTGAGAAACTGCATCACTTTCAAAAGGTAAATATTTGATTGGCATGAAGCGGCATAAAAAACAAAAAGAAATACAAAAGATGAAGTCATAAAGTACAAGATGAGGTTGGTGATAAAAGGCTAAAAGTAAAAGATGGGAATTGACTACGATGAGATTTTTGCGTCTGTAGCTCGTCTTGAAACTATTCGGTTGATCATCTCGATTGTGATTAAAATTATTGAACAATCTATCAATTAGATGTGAAATCCACTTTCTTGAATGGAGTATTAGAGGATAAAGTTTATGTTGATCAACCACCAAACTATGTCATGAAAATAAATGTTAAAGTTGAAGAAATCCATCTACAGCTTGAAGCAAGCCCCTCATGTTTAAAATAGTAGCATTGATAACTGTATCCAATAAAATTATTTTATCAAATGTCCACACAAACACGCAATTTATGTAAAACAGAATAAAAAATATTAATATGTTATTTGTTTGTTTATATATGAATGATTTGATATTTACAGAGAACAACCCAAGAATATTTGATGAGTTTAAGAGAGCTATGTCGAAGGAGTTTGAAATGACGAACATCGGGTTGATGTCTTACTATCTTTGCATTGAGGTAAAGCAAATAGATGATGAAATATTCATTTCTTAAGAAAGTTATGAGAAAGAAATTCTCAAGAAAGTTGAGATGGAGAATTGCAAAACGGTGAACACCCCTGTGAAATGTGGAGTAAAATTGTCTTTACATGATAGCGGTGAAAAGATTAATTCAAAATTATTTAAAAGTTTTGTTGGTAATTTGAGGTACTTGACGTGTACGAGACTAGATATTCTCTTTGGTGGTGGAATTTTGAGTCGGCATATGGAAGCTCTGACTACATTACATTTGAAAGTGGCAAGAGGATACTTCGATAAAGGTACGATTGCTCATGGGATATTATATGATCCTCTCACAATTCCGAGATTGTTGGATATTGTGATAGTGATCAGGTCGATGATGTTGACAGTCGTAAAAGTACGATCGAGTTTGTTATTCTTATGGAAAACTCCACATTTACTTGGAATTCGAAGAATAAACATATCTTGACACTTTCTATGTGTGAGGCATAGTATATTACAGATACATTTTGTATTTGTCACGCTATTTGGTTGAGAAACTCGTTGAATGAGCTAAATTTTCCACAAGGAGTATCCGACGAGATTTATGTGGATTATAAATTAACTATTGCGTTGGCAAAGAATCCGGTGTTCCATGATAGGAGCAAACACGTTGATACGAGGTATCATTTTATTCGTGAGTGCATATCCAAGAAATAATCAAAACTTGAATACGTGAAGATCAAGTTGCGGATATCTTCACTAAAGTTTTGAAGTTTGGCGTTTTCAATAAACTGCGTTTTTTGATTTAAGTCATGAATCTAGTTTAATAGGGGTGTTAAAATAATAAACTAAATTCATTATTTTAAAGTTGCAGAGTTTAGATTCTAAAATTGTCTATTCATGTATTTGATTTGTCCACATTGTAGAGTTAATTTGGTATATGAATTTACTTATTAAGATTATTGATTCATCTTAATTAATTACGTGAATTTTAAGGGTGTATTAGTGTTACCTCCACTTCTATATATTGGGTGTGAGTTAGAGTGTTTTAATATTCTCTATTTTCAAACAGATATACGTAATAATATAGAAAAACTTCCGAACAAATATTAAGCCACATTTCGGCAATATTGGTAATATAAAAGCAACTCACATCATTCGCCATCACAACAGAACATATATACTCACCATCATTTGACCTAATTTTAAACTATAAAAATCAAAAATAAAAGTTTTTAATGATCAAACAACAACGTAACAAAGGAAGTTATCAAGTGTATGTTACACAATTTGAACATCATAAAAACATGCTATAAAGTCAACTCTTATTAAAAACGGGTAACATCCATCTAGTACATTTACATGTAGATATCATATTCTTAACTTCTTATATATACATACCGCCACCAACATAATGGAATGGCCTGGGTTTCTAATAAACAATCCAACATACACTTAAAAATGATCAAAGCAATAAAAACCAATTGTTTTACTTCTTAAAATTTGGGAAAACTACTTAACATGCATATTAATTAATGTGTAATAGAAAACATTTTAACTCTACTTAACAGACATTTTCATATATATATATATATATATATATATATATTATCGGGTTCAAATGAGAACCCCGTCATTATATGTGAACCTAGGGATTAATCCTGGCCTTAAATTTAATATTGCACAGTGCAATTATATGTCCAGGTTTATTGTGCTTTTTTACACAGTACTGTAGTACTAAAATCAGTCCAATTTTTTAAATTTAATTATATATTTTTTTTTTACGTTTTAAAATATGCAATATGTATTTTAAATTGTAAATCTTAAGAATGTGATTAATTTGATATATATTTCATTCAAAACGAATAAAATTTGAAAAAGTTATGGTTTGTTGAAAATTTGAGTTTCATTTCAAATTTTTGAATTTGCAGTTTATAGACGAAATTTGCGATGCTTTTTGTATACAATCGTAGTGTTTTTTTTTCTTAATCTATTGTGCTTTATAAAAAACAATGTAGTGCTCTTCGTAAACATTGATATATGTCCAAAATACAATTTTTAATTAATTAATGCATTTTTTTACATTATTACCATGCTTACATGTCATGATCTCAACCATCAAGATTATTCAATCTAATGGTCAAGATGAGTCCCTAGGTTCACATATGACTATATATATAGGATTGGGTTCAAATGAGAACCCCGTAACCTAAGAACTAATCCTGGCCTTAGATCTAATATCGCAAAGTGCAATTATATGTCCAGGTTCATTGTGCTTTTTACACAGTACTGTAGTGCTAAAATCAGTCTAGTTTTTTTTAATTTAATTATATATATATATATATATATATATATATATATATATATATATATATATATATATATATATTACGTTTTAAAACATGCAATATGTATCTTAAATTGTAGATCTTGAGAATGTGATTAATTTGATATATATTTCATTCAAAACGAATAAAATTTGAAATGTTATGATTTGTTGAAGATTTGAGTTTCATTTCAAATTCTTGAATTTGCAGTTTATAGACGAAATTTGCAATGCTTTTTTATACAATCGTAGTGTTTTTTTTCTTAATCTATTGTTCTTTTTAAAGAACAATGTAGTGCTCTAACCATCAAGATTATCCAATCTAATAGTGAAGATGAGTGCCTAGGTTATAATGACAGGTTCTCATTTGAACCCAACCCTCTCTCTCTCTCTATATATATATATATTAAATGAGGGAATATCAAAATAGCCTATTATAGCGATTATCAAGCATCGTTAATATAAATAAACTTCAAGAATTATATGCACTTTCTTAATGGATATAGGAGGTTTATCTTAATCCTCACAAGACACAAAAGAATGAAGACGTAAAACAATTAGTATCAACATTAATAAATCCTTAATATTGATTGAATTCCTTTACTCTCTCTACAGTTACATTTCATCCCAATGATCATAATATTTTAAATATAAGTATGGATGAAGAAACGTCAAAATGCTCCATAAGAAATAATGATAAAGCGTACCATGTATTATATTGAACTCGAGAACCTATAGACATTACGTGTACATTCTCTACTATCTCCAACTACGCTCAATTTCAATTTATTTGAAGAAACCAATAATAATAATAATAATAATAATAACAATGGTGGCGGTGGAATTAATTAATTAATTATTAAGAGTTGACCCATAATTCAAATAAATTCATATCACGTTGGGGTCCCTCACCTTTCACTCTCACCTTGTGATTATTAATTTTATTTACAATTGCATTCACGTCAATTTTATCACATTCATCGATTGGACCATGCATCTCAACCGGAACTAAGTTCCAATGAAATATATATCATTTAAAATAAAAATGAATAACAGCAGAAAAAACTAAGATAAATATTGATTTTTCATATATATATATACGCTTTCTTATCAGTCCAATCAACAGAAATAAATAAATAAATTATGAAGAATCCCGGTGATTCCCAAATTCAAATAAAAATAATTAAATAAAACATGAATGTTTGGGACCACAAGAGAAATTGAAAAAAAGAAATGGAAATAAATATAAAACTACCAAAACACCCTTTTTTTAATTCAATTTTTTATTTATGTGAACACACAAAAATACACTTATTCCAGGTAACAAATGAACAAATAACAAATGACAAAAAAAAAAAAAATACACGCACTAGGTATTCCAATGAATGGAATTATTAAAGGACACATGATATTGATATTCCAATTTTTAATGAGAACTTAATTTATAAATTTTAGTGAATCAAAATTTTGTATATTATTTTAATATTAAATTTTAATTTGAATATAAATATAATATTCAAAATTTTAATTCGAATAACTTGGAATTTATAATATGAAGTGTTATTATCAATTTTAATCAAATGAGAGGTCAATGCTGCTGGGTCACTAGTTTTTTATTTATTTATTTATTTATTCTCTTTCCAGCGATTGCAACTTCTATTTCGACTAATCATTCATTTTGACCGAGTTATTGCAGCAGTGATGAAAATGATGATAATAATAAATAATAATGATAATTCTCGGTTGAGTATATTATCATAATTATAACTATCAATCAACTTAAAATATTCGTACAAAATATTATACTAAATATTTAAAAATAAAGTAAGAGTTTAAAATTCTTAAGAATTTTATTCTTAGAAATAATTCCTTATTTAGTTATTTGCTTTTCTTGGGCCCAAAATATATTAGGGAACTAAAATTAGGACTCTAGATTTGTTTCCTAGTTTGTATATGAGACTTTAATTATTCCTAAATTCTACCAATTTTAGGACTCTAGGACTCTTCTATTTAAGACAAGACAAAGCCAAGAGAAGAGGACACCTTCAATATTCTTACATTCACAATCTTTCGAGAAGGACACTTTTTATCGACGGGATTTTGGAAGGAAGAAAGAGATTTACGCACGAATTTCTTGAGGAGAAGAACACACGACGCACGACGCAAGAAGACGCACAAGGAAGGAAGAACACGACATATTACTTGGAGCCAACGATCGTGATAAACAAGATTTTTGAAGTTGCGTAACCAACGGAGAAGATCTTGCCATTCCGGCAACAAGTATTTAGTATCAAGTTTCTTGATATTTAGTTTTCATATATTACTTTATAATTGTGTATTGAACGTGAATCGAAAGTAATATAGTTTACGGGTTTGTACACCCAAGTTCACAAGTATTTACTTGTGAACTGAATTTGTTTAATCGTGTTCTCTATTTTTATTTTCCGCTGCACTTTTATATTCTGTTATCGATGTTGATAATCTGGTGTTGATAACATTGATTAACAACATCGTGAAATCTGAGAATTATTCTTATATCCATATACCTTCTAGTTTTACAATTGGCATCTAGAGCGGGTTTACTTAATCTTTTAAGTACTGATCCTTATTTAGGTACTATGGATACTCCGAGGAAGAAGAGCACGGTTGCTACAGAGGATGTTAATGATTTCGAGTCAACTGAACCTAATCCATCCTTATTTACCCATGTTGTATGGGACGACGATGTCCATGTTGGTTTGCTTGCAGACAACATC